>VDFB02260804.1:0-53398 GCA_007258455.2 Sequoia sempervirens | reverse complement strand
CATGGTCATGATCAACTCACCTTTTCCACTATCACTAAAATAGCCTATTCAACTACATTCAATTTACCAAGGGAGTTGAATCCAACAACCAACTGTAATGCCCCGCCAAGCAAGCCCGAAGGAAACATTACATCTAACATTTATGGCACCAATTTTTTTTTTTAAAGTACTAACATACATCATAATAATCATATACTATATGATTGAAAAACTAAACATGAATTACGTATATCAAATCCCTCGAGTTTACAAGACTGCATTACTTTTCAAAACAACATCATTACATCACATGGATGGTAAGTATACACCAGTAATCATAAGATTAACATGAACGTAGTTAATACATTAATCAAGGTTTACAATATTACAATGTTGTTTTCCAACATGAATGGGGAAGTTACAATACAATGGAATGTTACATTTGATATGAAGGAGTACAAAGGTGCAATACTAGATCCAACTTTGGTACAGCTCAGGAGTCACTGCAAGGTACGTTTTTGCACTTCATGATTAACGTCTGGGGACCCAATGGGGTGCATAGCACGTTCCACCCAACCACGTGGACCCGAAGGCCCACCCCCCGTGCTAAGAGATGACAAGAAGGATCCCCATCAATAACCATCATACAAAATAAGGGTACAAGACTTCACAACAAGATCCACAATTACATAAGGCAATCTCAGCACAAGATACAACCAACACAAGATGTGCTCAACATAAGGATAAACTAACTAAGCATCAACATACAAATGCCAACATGTGCTTCCAGAGGCCCAAAAATAACATAGAGGGAAACACGCATACATAGTTGTTAAAGGAAGAGTGTCATCGCAATGTTGCATGGGTTACCCTAGCGAATCTTCCTAGGCCCCGGCCCCCAACTTGGGTTACCCCGGTGACCTCTTACGAAACCCGGCCCCACATGCAATCCAATGCGGCATCGATTATCTTTCTTAAGGACAAGACAATGATTTCGCCATTCCAGGCCTTCTCAACTCATCCCAAGCCCATACAAGCACTTGAGTCATGAGTGAGGCATTCACTTATATCTTGTTAATGTGTGATTCTATCCAAAACCCCTAAATAAATATTATCATTTTCAATTGATTAACAAACTTCCAATGAGTTACCCTGAGACCACTTTCGGGTCTCGGCCCCCATTGAAATCCACTCCCCTTATGAACAACAAAACTCAAAAGAAACTATCAAGGTAAGCCCACATGCACGACATATAAAACCACATGATAATTTGCATTAAGCAAGGCAAACACCATCCTACACAAAATCTTCGTAACAAATCTATTTTCAAGTGCATGGCTATAATCCATAACATCAAATAGATCATACAAGAAACAGTTCACAAATAAACAAAAGTGAAAGCCAAAAATAAAGCAACACTTTTCTTTCCCTTCTCTCTGGAAGACTAATAAATCGCTAAAAACAAGGGTTTCCCAACAAGGTGGTGACAAAACTTGATCTCAAAATTAACATCAAACTCAAAACCAAAAACAACCTCTATAATTAAATTCATCATAAACTCCAAAATTTCACACAAAATTCTCCTCAAGAATACACTCAAACATTCCAAATTTTCCAATTTACCAACATGATATGTCATGCAACATCTATTCCAATAATGGAATAAAGACATACATGATAGATTAACCTATCAACTATTAAGTAACTACAAGAGAATTAATTGTAGGAACAACCAATCAACAAAATCAACCCGCTGATTCTCAACTCAATTCAAGGTCTAATTATCAATTCCAAAATATATAGTTGTATTGATATGTTGTCGATAGAATCATTGTTCCTAGCTTAATAACAACTTTATTTTAATACCAAAATCAATAATAATGATATCACGTTAACATTTAAAAAGATGCAAGAACTTTTCAAATCCAAATATGACAGTGATAAGAATCCAACATAGAATACCTTGCAATTTATAAGAAGTATTCTGCCTAGTATTTTAAAATATGATGGTTCATAAAGCACAATAATTTGATAGGTGGACATCCCTTAGACATATAAAAATATGTCATATTTCAATTGAATTGGTTTCAGTTTTAATACTATGACCTTCATACTAAAGTTTAGATTGTTCCAAATAAATCTTTAGCTTCAAGGTTCATTTCCTAGATATCAAGACTCAAACAGAAACAAGTCCCTAAGCCATGCCCTAATATTCACTAGATCTGAACGGGGAGAAAGGGAAGTTCCAAAACCTGCTGAGTATATCCAAATTTCTAACTATGCCAAGAGTACAACTATAATTTAAGCTTCCTCCCGCTACGACATTATCTCAATAAAGAGTACTTCATCATAAGAGATTTCATTTCAATTAAATTGTCCATTCAATACCATCGTATGATAAGTATCAAATAACTATAAGGAATATCAATTCACTGTTGTGAGGACTCATTCCTATAAAGCAAACAAGCCTTAAATGGATAGCTATTCAAATCATTACTAAACAATAAGTTTAATGTAATTCTAAGGCTTAGAGAGCTATTTTAGGACTCAATGGCAAGCATAAGCATCAGACCAAAAGGGAACGACAGCCAATAATAGCTAAAACAATGGTCAAGTCATAGCAATGACCATGCGGTACTGAGCATATGCAGGGCATAAACTGAATACAACATGATATTTCAAGACTCAAGACTTTAACTTAATTTTGCAGCTGTGTTGATTGTCAATGGAATCAGAGGGATTATTTAAACCTTTAAATTTTTCTATTTTGTTCAAGTGTCACGGCTGAGACAGGTTGACAATGGCATCAAAGAGATTATTTAAACCTCTACCCCATTCTATTTTCAAGTACTGCAGATGGGACAGGTTGCAAACAGAAGCAAGAAGGCTATTTACACCTCTACAGACTTCTATGTTTAAGTGTTGCTGCTGTGACAGGTTGCAAATGGTAGCAGGGACATTAATTAAAAATCTATACATTCTCCAATGGATTTCAATTACCCATACATAGGCGTGTGTTCAAATAAAAGGTGGATACATGTGTGTGCAACGCAAAATCAAACCTCCACACCATGGTTCCCACCAGATCGGCCATAAGGAAGAAGGGCGAGCTTAAGCAACGTCGAGTTCCCACCCAAACCAAAATAAGGTAAGCAAAAAGCATCAATGAAGATATTAGACTATTTTTTGGAGAAAGCGCTTGCAACTAATTTCAGTCCCCAAAATGCAACGAAAATGTTCTAAGAGATGTGAGTCATTCCATGATTTTATTTAGGTACAATGTTCTTGTGGAGATTATTGGTGATGCTAAATGAAACAATCTGAAGCTAAAACTTGTGCTATATAGTGTGCACTGTACAAAGTATCTAGAAATAATGAAGGGACAATGCTTCAGGAGGTGGACTAAACACACATAGAGGATTCACTTGGCACACAAAACCGTCTGTGCATCAACTTCTCTAAAATTCATATGGTCAATGCAAAATAGCAGAGGCTTAGGCAAGGCATAAGAGCCACTAGACATAATGCTTGGAAGAAAAGTAGTATTACAGAACAACTTGAAAGAAGATGCACTCAATGAACAAAATACAATAACATTTAATGCAGCTCAATTCCATAGTCTGCCTTCACATAAGATTTATACTGCTAATATAAAGAATGAAACTCTATGATATGGCATAGACAAAGATAATTCAGAAAGGAACAGAGGCAAGCACCTCAAGATCGAGCAACATGGTCAAAGACACTAAGGTTTATAAAATTTCAAGTAGATGCAATTGCAAGTAACTTACCTCAAGATTCTACACAAAATGTGGCATTGGTTACCTCAATTGATGAAGATGTGCATGATGCAGCGGGGTCCGACCGTCGATCCTCTTCATATTGTGACCCGAAGGGGTGACAGACAGCAGTATTCCAACAGTCTGGGCATGGCCTTCCCGAACAGGTTCAAACAGAGTCGTTTCACCCAGGTTATTGGTCTCAAGAGCCAGATCATGACACCTACCAAACAGTGTTTGCACTATCGTAGTATTTCCTCTACTGGCCGCTACATGCAAGACTGTATTGCCTTCTCTATTTCTCACTTTCATGAATTGGATTTGGAATTGGTTCCCACCCTCTACATCTTCTCCCGGAAAGTCGAGCAACTTCTCAATGAATTTCTTCTGGCCATTATGAGAGGCGATGTGAAGAGCTGTCTCTGCTCCGGGTGTCATCTTAGAAAGAACCTGAAGCCTGGGTTCCGTAAAACTCTCGAGTATTTTCACATTCCTGGATATCGTAGCACTTAACAGCTCTGGGTCCATTCTTTTTCCAGGGAGATTATAACTCCGAAGAAATTCAAGGTCGTAAACAGTTCCAGACGGAGGGGGGCATTGGAGGAAACTGTTGGGGTATCCAATCACAAACCAGACAAGGCACACGACTGTTTTCGGAATACCTCCCAAAAAAAACTGTATTGGTCGCATCCCCCAACCAAAAATCCCTCACCGTTTTCTTGTAACCGCCCCCTCTATCGGTACCGACATGCCAGTAAATCAATTGTGTTACCACAAGTTAAGCCCCCTAATAACGTGCTCCCTAGCCAAAAATTATTAACGCCCCCATTAAACAATAAGACAAGATCATAAGGATAAGAAGAAGACTCCTTATTAAATTAGTACATTGACAATATTTATTTTCAAGTGCTGCCTCTACAATAGATTATTAGTAAAATCAAGCAGGTAATATATATATAAAACTTCCTATTTTATTCAAATTTTGCAACTGCGACAGGTTGCCAGTGGTTTCAGGGAGGCTATCTAATTCTGTACAATACCTCAATTCTAAATGTTGTAACTGTGACAAGTTGCCAAGTATAATAGAAAGTGAATATTGAAATTTGGATATACTGCCTTGTACATGCATTTATTATTATTATTTATTTTTTTAAATGCTGAAACTGTAAAGCAAAGACTTCAGTTTACAGAGAGCGAATAGCCAAAAGAAACAAGGCTCTATAAGGAGGACGCCAGCAGGAGGGAGAGACTTTAACAGGGAGTTTCAAAGAGGTGTCTATCAACAAGCAATTTTCACGCAAATGTGATAACATCTAATCTACCGTGTGCTGGAAGAAGAAGCAAGAGAAGGAAATAAATTACTAACACATTGTTTGCCATGATTACTACATTTAATAACTATACATTCACAACACATCCAATCAAGAAGGAACCAAATCACATACGGCTTCATGGTCAAGACGAAGTGCAGAGGGGGTATTACATTTCCACTATCACTAAAATAGCCTATTCAACTACAATCAATTTACCAAGGGAGTTGAATCCAACAACCAACATCTTTTTCTTGATGTCTTTATTAGAAAAAAAAAAAGAAAAGAAAAATGATGGCACCCTTGCTCATTGTGTGTATAGAAAATCTACACACACCAACCTCTACTTTCATGCCTCTTCCCACCACCACCCAACCCAAAATGACAGTGTGCTTCATACATTGCAACTCAAGCCAAAATTTTTTTTGATAAGGACCACATTGAGTGAGAGCTTTCCCACCTCTACCATGTTTTCAAGTTCAATGACTATAATAACAAGTCCATCCATATAGATTTCAATCATGCCAAACATTTAGTTAATCCCTTACCTCTAGATCTATCTCTCAAACTTCCCAATTTTCTACCCTCCCCTATGTTGAAGGCCTCTCTTACAAGGACTTTAAAATCCTTCACAAAAAAGGTATTTGTTGCACTTTTAAACACGTCTCCACCACCAAAAATCTAATTCCTTCTACTAAGGACCCTTTACCTTCCCTCCACTACTTTTGGATCTATAAGATTAATTGTTCATGTGGCACCCCTTATATTGGAGAAATAGGCCAAACCATTGACACTAGGATCAAAGACCATAGTGTCAACATTAGGCATGCAATCAATTTTCAAAATTTTCCCTTTCCAAGTACTCTGACAACATAAAGCACCACATCTTCCTTGAGACGACCCAAATCATAGTCAAAGAAGATAATTTATTCAAGCATAAAATTCAAGAGGACATCATCATCAAGAATCATGCCACAAACCTAAATAGGGATGATGGATGGCATATTATCCCAACTTGACAACCTCTCTTAAACTCCCTCCCCTCACACCCCCTCTTGAATCTAATCTTTCTCTTTCACCCCTCATTCTTTTCCTTGTCTCTTTTCCTCCTTTTCCCCTCCCCTCTTCCTTGTTTGTCCTCCCCTTCCTATAATACCACTCTCTCCCCTTTTCCCCTCTCTCCTTTTCTCCCTTCCCCCTTGTGTTTGGCATCACCCTTTGATTTTTGGCATGTCTTCTTGTCTTTATTTTTCTTTTGTGTCTTCTTTTTGTTTTCTTTATTAATTTTAATTTATTGATTTTAAGCTCCCTTCTTGCTCTATTTATTTGATAAGTGTTTTTAATTTTCTTTATGGATATATCTTTTTTTTTCAATCATTTTCATGTTTACTTGCTAACAATTTATGCACTTGACATTTTGTATTCTCTTATTTGTTCACCTTTTATTATTATTTTTTGTTTTTATATATTTTATTTCATTTAATAATTGTGTTTCACTAATTTATTTTTATTTTTTGGGCCCCCTTTTGATTAGATTTTTTGTCTTTGTTTGTTTATCTATTTTGTGTTTCTTCATATCTTATAAATTTGACTGAATTTTACAATTATTATTTTCATATCTCTCATCTTCAAATATTAAACTATTATAAACCATATAAATTGCATTATATATTTTATCAATTATAAATATTATTTTCTTCAAGATTGTAATGAAATATTTTATTTCAATTCTTACATCTTCATTAACTTTTAATTTTTTTCTTGTGTTAGCTTTCATGTCTTCTCTTATTTCCTCTTTAGATATCATTATATTTATATGTTCCTCATATCTTTTCTTTTACTATTTCCTTTTATTATCTCAACTTTTTAATTTTCTTTTTTCTTTCTTTAGTTTTAATTTTTCATAATTTTAGAAAGGTCTCTTATTTTATCTGTTTTTATTTCTAGCTTATATTATTTTGTCTAATTTAATTTAGATATATAATTATTAATCTTTTATAAAATTTTGTAAAGTTCCAAGAGAATTTTATTATGCTTCTTTTTATGATTATTTTTTCAAATCTTATTCCATTTCTTATAGGTACATATTTTTATTTTACTTTCCTCATTAGTTATTTCTTTTTAGTTTTTTAACATTTTTATAGTTGAAATGATTCATCTTTATTTTTCTTTAATAATAGATTTTTAACATATTTTATTGTTTATTTTAAGGTTTCTTCTTACTCTTCATTTTTTTCAATTTTATTATTTATTATTCTTTTTATTTTGTCCGTTTACTTGCATTTTGGTTTGTCACTCTTTTCTTTATGTATTTTTCTCTCTAATATTTTTATTATTTTCATTTATTTTATAAGCATCTAATATAATTATATAACTAATATATTTTAAATATATTATTTTATTGGATCTTAATCATTTTCTCTATGTATTTGATTTAGAATTGTTTTTATACATAAGTTCTTACAAAAACCTATTTTCTTATTTATATTTATTTCAATTGTTCATCAATTTATTTTCCTGAATAACTCTCTTTTATTATTATATTGGTTTTTATTTCTCTTTTGCTTTTTAACTTTTGTAGTTTATATTTTTTAATTGTTAATTCTCCCTCCTATCTGCCCTTCCTCTCTTTGAAGACTTTAAGACTTCTTCTCCATTCCTGCATTTTTTTCTCCTCTCTTGATGATGGATTACTTAACCTGATCCCAAACGTCCATCTAAAAATTTTACATAATAAAATTTAGAAGCTCACATAATTTTAAGTTTTAACTTACATTTATATTTATGTAAAATAAATTTAATAATAACTCTAAATTATATATATATATATAATCCATTTTTATAAATAACTTATAATTATTTCAAATTTTTATCACGTTGCCGCTGCAGTTGGAGATTTTGTTTCTGGTTTCTAATAACATAGAATCGCACACGTTAGATAAATCGTCCACTAATAGAAATACAATCACAAACTATAAATTGGGAATTTGTAGTTTTCCTTGCAATGGCAGAGGTTGAAGGAGAAACACCTTCTGTAGCGGATGCCTCCTTTGGATCCTCATCCACGCCACAAATTATAACACAGTAGATGAAGCTAGGGTTAAAAAATGTACTATAATTGCAAAAACGAACAACGAAATTTCAAACCTTTGCCATGCACTTGACTTGGAGGCTGCTGTACGGCGCTTTCATCATCATTGAAGCCGCGGCCGCCATTAATGAGTTCTGAGAAAATTTGGATTCTGCTTTTGAAAAGATTGTTAATTAATATGTTTCTTCGGGTGTTGTTGTTGTCTTTGGGAGTGAAAAGTGAAAATATGACGTGGTGGCTGGTAAATTGCTGAACTGAACCTTCAGCATAGTACTCTCTCAGTGTGACGTTTGTACAGATTGCTTGGCTCTTCAAGTTTCAAATGTACATATTGGTTGCCTCTTCAAGTTTCAATTGGAGGAGTGTTTGGAGTTTAGTAATTTGAGTTGTTATTGTCAATTTTTGTTGGAAGTAAGAATGAAATATGTCCTTTCATTGGAATCTTTTAATTTACTTTTCAGCTTATTTCTTTATTATTGTATGGGTTTTCTTTTGGACCATTCAATGTTATTGTCCATTTTTGTTGGAAATCAGAACAAAACATGTTCTATTATTGAAATCTTTCAATTCACTTTCCATCTTATCTTTTCATTATTGTATGAGTTTTCTTTTGAACCATTCAATTCATTTTCAACCTTATCCTTTTATTATTGTATGATCCATTTTTTTTATTTTTTTTTGAACTATTCAATTCACTTTCTAGATTATCTCTTTATTATTTTATGACTTCTCTTTTTATTGTTTTGTATTAGGTACAATGTTTGAGTAAAATGATTTTTTTAGTTTCACAAAGATATTTTAGTAATTTGAGCTGTTTTTGTAAAGCGCAATTAAAATATGTCATGTCATTAGAACCATTCAATTCACTTTCTTGCTTTTTTAATCTTAATAAATAAGGTATATACTACTTTTTATCATTAAAAAGAATGATATATATATATTTTTTAAAGTGGTAGTTGAAAGATATTTTTTATCAAGAATTAGGACAAAATTCAAACAAAAAAATAAAAAAAAATAAAAAAGAGAGTCCAATCAATAGTAATTATGAATGAATAGTTCAATAATTCATTATAATTTAATAGTTCATCATAATTAAATAATTCAATCATATATAAAGGATTGTAAATTGATGGCCTATGGCTTGCAATTTGTGTTCTTGACTATAAATAGTCAAATTTTAATGTACTTATATATAGTCTATAATATAGGGAAAAAATAAAACTATATCAATTTAATTGTTTGTTGTTAGCAATGGTCACAAAAAAAAAATTCTTCATCTGGATATTTTGGTATTGTAATGGTGAAAATAGCACACACATGCTCTCTTCCTTTATGCTTTGGATTCACTTTGATTACTATTAAAAATGTAATAACTAGTTTATAAGAGGTATAATTATCAATAAAATTGGTTCATGGCATTATATATATTAGTTATTTCTATCAATCATATATAGATTTATATTCGTGATTCATATAACTAATTTTCATTTTTTTAGACCAAATTTCTTGGTGTGGACTTGATGTAAATCACTTCCATAGTTGTGGATCCCTTCACTTTTAAAATTCATAATTCAAGATTATTTATCATCCAAACTAATGTGAGATGACTTCGTGCATATTGTATTAATTTGTGTGCATAATTATTATATTTAAGAATATTTATGCACTTATTTTCAAATCATCCAAGACAATTGATGACTTATTGACCACATATAGATTTTGATTTTTTAAATGAAGACAAAAAGAATTTAGTGCATCACCAAATTATTTTTTTCATTTATTTAACTTTATGAAAATTATTAACTCCATTTCTTTTATATAGGTTAATTATTGTTTCAATGTTTGTATTTATTCTCATTGACCTAGATAATTTAAGGAAAGCATTGATTTCCTTATATCTTTGTTAATTTGACTTATCTTACTCTTGACTAAGGTTTAGCATTTGTGTTGAAAACTTCTAAAGTAGATTTTCACTTAACTATAAATAAGTTTTAGATCCACCCTTTATTTCTATATGATAAATTTTAGGGTTTTATTGTATGATATATCCTTCACTCTTACCCTCTCACCCCTAGATTTCACATTGTGATTATATCATTTATTAGATTCTTGTAGAAATTTACTTCTAGGTTTTATGCATGTATGTCTTACCTTTTTTTATTTATTCATACAATCTATTTGATTGATCCTATCATCCTAGGTTTTATTTCTTTTTATCTTGTGAATGAGAATATGTCTTCTATGTAGGTGTTATTTCATTTTAATTTTGATCTTTCTTCCTCCATATTATCTCTTGTCACTTATAATTCTCTTTGTATATTTTTTTCACTTGGATATTACATTCATTTTTATTTTACTCAACCCATATCAGGGATAGTGATGTCTATGAGCATGATGATGATTTTCCTTTGAGAAATGTAACTTCACATGGTTCAACTGCTGATGATGAGATAGCCCTATATATTATCTATATATTGAGGGATATTGATTTATGTGACATGTTTACACAATCCTTATGCTTCAAATCACATGAAATATTTCCTTCTTCACTTACAAATTTTCCTACTTATCCCTATGCTAATAATGTATATTTTATTGGATTAATCACTTTTTCTTAAAATTTTCAATCTTTTATTAATTTTATACTTTAATATATATATTTTAAAATTTAGTATTATATTTCATTTTCTACTTCCTAACAAGTTCATTGATTCTTTAATATTTTTCTAATATTTTATAAAATAGTAAAATTTGATATTGTACATGCAAAGATATGCTTGTTCGGTTCATGTATTTTTATTCTTCAGTATTGAAGTCACAATTTAGTATTAATAGCTTAGTATTTTTTTTTAAATATTGCGTGATATATATATACAAACATTCTTATTGGTGCTATATTGGATAATTACAATAATAATTTTTTCTAATAAAAAATTATTGTTATAATTACTCAATATAGTGCACCAATAAGGATGTTTGTATGCAAGTGAGGATGGATTACTAGATTTATGAGTGAGTGACTTGAAATAAAATATATGAGTGACACTTTTGGGAAAGTTGGTGTCAAGTAGTGGAGGGAGATAGGCAAGAAGCATGTAATGATAAATGTATAAAGACCAAGAATTTATATATATTTTATTTATTTCTAGCATATATATATTTAATTTTATAATATATATAAAAAACTATGAGAGATATCCTTCTCAAGGTGCATATTACACTTTTATGTGATAAATTGATTTAAAAACAGGCACCTCAAGAAGGACATCTCTTGACATTTTTTATATATTAGAAAAATATATACAAGTAGAATTCATAGTGCGACATGGAAGACACAATTATTAGGGTTCGGGTTAAGGTTAGCTTTAGAAATAGGGTTAGGATTTGGGTTTGAAATTATAGTTATGGTTAAGATTTAGAATACGATTAGAGGTAGAGATAAAAGTAGGATACTTGAAGCATTATGGAAAATGGCACACCATGTAGATGGGATCTATTAATATTGCCATAATTTTTCCTCTAGGGGCTCATAAAAACTTTAATTTTGTGGTTATAATAATTGGTTGCAAATAGTAAAGTGGCTATGCTATAATAGTATAATAAGTAACTAATATAAAACTGAATAAGTTACACTTATGATTCATTATAATATCTCATAATAGCATTTGGAATTTATATTTCATTTTAGTTATTTTTAAAATTTAATCATGATGAAAAGTATTGGAGGAAAATGAATCTTAAGCATGGTGTATATAATACTAGGTTAGAAGAGAGGAAAAAATATGTATTATTTTAGAGTTGGCATTGTTGGAGCAGTAAATAGTGAACACAAAATCCAAAACTTCCACAAAATAATCAACAATAGAAGATCCAAATGAACTATCATAAAACATGTAAATGTACAATGAACTCTCCTTAAATATATAGGACAAAGAGGAAGTAAGAATTTGAAATAGAAATACTGATGAACACTCAAAGAGATATGACACATGTAGAACACCTAGGATAAGTGTAGGGGAATGTTTCAAGTGTCTATTAAATGAGACAACTAAGCTATTAAGTGAACTTAAGATAGTGTGAATAGGACTACTAGGTGTAGGATATAGATAAAAATAATTAAATGTGTAAAGATAATTTTTACACTAACACCCCCCTTAAGTGATAATTAGGGAGTATGTCACTTAAAAATGAGTCTTGGTAACAAGGCTTTATGAGGTACTCATGTAAAAAATAAAATTCTCACAAATGGACCAAAGGACAAATCCTAGTGGGGAAAAACTCTTCTTTTAGAAAGATGCTACACCCCAAATTGTGAAATTACTATTTACTATTACTACATAGGGTAAATATGAATGCAATTTAAATTCTAGAGATGAATAAAATATGCTTGAACCTTGTTATCAATATGAATATGATCTCATTTGATGTTGTCTCATTTGATGCTACCTCAGTTGATGCTAATCATGGTGAAATACTACAAATATGTGAATAAAGGGTTATTGAATTATTATTCTAACTTTGGAGATGTTTATATAGACTACATATGTTGTGAATAGCTTACTGTCATAGGCATATGTTAATGGTTGCAGGTAAATGTTCATTTCTCTAGGGGGAGGGGAAGTATCACTCAAAAGATCTTGGTTGGGTAATCGGTAAAAGTAAACTATCTGAGCATATACACACACCACATTAGAAAGATTGAGTTGAGTCAGTTTGTGGGTAATAGGTAAGTCATCTTTAAGTTGTTATGTCTGTATTTGAGAGTCTTGTTTACTTTGGCATGCATTGGGTGATGTTTATCTATTTGAGCTTTTGAGATCTTTCTTGTGCTATTATGATCATATGGACAAGTGGGATATATGTGGAAGCAAGTTTATATATAGGCACATGCATGTCACTAGGATCTAATGACACATATATGCATATGTATAAATATACCACACGTACACACTCATCCATATGATGGTAACGTGAATGGCTATATGTGAAACGAATGTGAACATATATATATGTGTGTGTGTGTAGTATATACACATACAGATGCATCGATATAGATGTACCTACACATACATGTACATAGAGGTATATATATTTATACATATAAATATATGCAGACATTTAGTATAATTTGTTTATTATATACTATATTGCATGTACTAATAAATATATATATATGTAAATATATATATGTAAAGAGTGGTTTTTCAAAATTCCTATTGAAAATCAATTTGTAGCATTTGGGTATTGAAATAAATTACATATTTGGAAACTAGACTCCGAGTACTACATTTTATGATTAGTGACTTTTTTCAAGATTCCATCTCCAAATGATTCAAATTTTAAGGTCAAATGTGTCATATTCTAAAAATTAGGGAAAACACCTACTTTTGGCCAAAAAGTGGACTCAACTTCTTGCTAGGACCCATATTTGGTGCCATAAAACTCAGTCAACTTCCAAATAATGATAGTATGTTTACATTGACCCATCTGGTTAATGTATCAACATAACTAGTTTAATACACAGACAAATTCAATCATGCTCTCATTTATCACATCAACTAAGTCAAGCATTTTCAAACCAACATTATCAAGTATGATGCTATGCCATGTATCATGTGCTTTTCTTAGTGATAATCAATTTCCTCTAGCAATCAAAATCTTTTAAATCGGCTTCTATAGACATGGTCAACATCAACCTTTATTCCATAGTCTATATCGACTTTAAGTCAGCCTTATGAATCGACTTTAATAAATAAGAAATAGTTTATTTCAATCGACATATATAATATGTATAATATATATTATATACATATATATACTTAAATACCTTACATGTATTTATATATATATGTATATACATATATGTGTGTGTGTGTGTGTGTGTTTGTATATATATATATATCCATTAATATATATTTACATATATATTATCTAAACCTTGATAATAAAGGTTTAGACAATATGTCTACAAATTGATGTTCTTTATTTGTTGATGGTCAACTAAATTGCATGAAATGTGAATGACACTTTATTTATCACACCAATGTATATATATGACAAGGAGGAAGTAGGAAGGTGAAATAGAAGGACTAAATAACCCTAGCTAAGATATGTGACACATATGGAATACTTGGGACAAGTGTGAGGGTATGTGTCAAGTTTCTACAATTTGAGGAAACTAAACTAGTAAATGAAAATAGGACTACATGGTGTAGAAACTAGGATAAATAGATACATAAAGATACTTTTCACACTAGCACCCCCTTAAGTGATACTTAGGGAGTCACTAAAGGATGAGTCCCAACACCAAGTCCAAATGAGTCACTCATGTACAAAAATAAAATTCTCTCACAAATGAAGTAAAGGGGAAAACATAGTGGGGAAAAAATCCTGTCTAAAAATGAGAACTATATACAAATGAAGGAGGAATCAAGAACACCCAAGGAAAAATTACTTTACCTCAAGAAACTAGTGTCACACAAGATAGAGAAGCGACACTAAATTTTTTGTGAATATTTCTACAACTTGATCCTCACTACCTAAATACTATAAGAATATAACAAAATCTTGGATAAGTTGTTGAATAAAGTTCATATTAATGTTGAAGTGATTTTTCTACTCATTGTCAACTAAGTTATGTGAAGTCTTAATGGCACTTTGGCTATCAAAGAAAAGTATATATAGGAAAAGGAGGAAGCAGTAAGGTGAAATAAAAATACTAACTAACCATCTAAGAGATGCAAATGTAGAACTATTTGAAAAGTATGAGGGCATGTGTCAAGTTTTGATGAAGTGTGACAACTAAACTAATAAGTGAAATTAAGCTAGTGTGAATAGGACTACTAGTTGTAGAAACTAGATAAAAGATTACTAGACACCAAGAAAATTTTCACACTAATTCCCCACTTAATTGATCCTTGGAGATTAATTCACTAAAAAATTAGTATTGAAAACAAGTTTTGATGATGAAATTACATAAAAATAAAAAATCTCTCACAAATATCTAGTTGAGAAGAAAACTCAATGGGAAAAGATCTTCTCCAAAATATAACTAAATACAAAGGAAGGAGGACTTAGGACCCCCAAGGATAACTTCCTTCACCCCAAGAAACTAGGAAAATATAAGATAGTGAAGTAATGATAAAGGTTTAGTGAAAATGTTTGTAACTTGATCCTCAATATGCAAACATTCTAAGGATAAGATACCATATTGGATAAGACGTTGAATGAACTATATGTGAAACTAGATGTGATTTATCTTCTTATGTTCATCTTGGTTGCATGAAATGGGAATGACTCTTTGGTTATCACACCAAAATATATATAGGAAAAAATGAAGTTAGAAGGTGAAATAGAAAGAATGGAAAATTCTCCAAGAGATGTGATGAATGTAGAAAACTTGGTACAAGTGTGATCGAATGTTTAAAGTTTCTATAAAGTGAGAAAAATAAAATACTAAGTGAACTTAAACTATTGTGAATAGGACTATTAGGTGTAGGAAGTAGATAAGAGATAACTAGATGCATAATGGAACTTTTTGCACTAACACCAAAATTTAATTGATAATTAGGCAGTATATTGAACTAAAATATGAGTCCTAAAAGCATGTCTTGATGAGGTACTCATGTATAAAATAAAATTCTCTCACATACAAAGTAAAGGAGAAAACCCATTGCAGAAAACCTCCTCTCTAAAATAATAGAACTATATACAAAGCAAAGAGGCATAAATAACCCCCAAGGAAAAATTATTTCACCTCAAGCAACTAGTGCAAAAAAAGATAGAAATTTGATGCTAAGGGTTTAGTAAATATGTATACAAATATATCTTTAGTACAAAATAATCTAAGGATAGAAAAAAATCTTGGATAAGTTGTTGAATGAAAATCATATCAATCTTGATGTGATTTTTATACTAATTCTTGTAGCATCCAAAATTGTCACCTTTCACAATTTCACATTAGGTTTATCTCCCCATTATGTGCTTGGACCTAATTATGTATTAATTTCTAATTTTATAAATACTCTTTGAAAATCAAACATGGGAAACCAAATTATGCATTTAATATTTTTCCCCCGACACTTTTGATTCTAAAAAAACAAGAATCTAGTCTTTGGATCCAAATTTGAATATGTTAGTGTCAGTAATTTATTATTTTAGTTTCCAATTTCAATTGATGTCCATTGGCATTTGATTTTTGGGAGATTAGAAGAATTACATATAAATACAAAGAATTTTCATAGTTTTAATCCTAGCATGATTAAGAAAGAAATTGTGAATTTTTTTTTTAGCAAAAGGAAATATCCTATAGATTATATTAATATTTACAAATAATTATAGCATATGGTACTAAGTAGCTAGACATAACCAACAAAAACCATTACAATTGGTATATATCTTCCCTCCCCTATATGCCACTACAAATTTCTATTCTTCAAATTTATCATGACTGTAGACAAACCATCACATAGAAGTTACTACATTGGGCCATCAGTGAGACAACCACAAACCACTCATTGATTTGTTTGAGTCGCTTCGACAAGTGTAATACCTACCAAACCATTCAGTCATCAGAGAATCGGCAAGACACGATACTGTGTCTCACCAATCACTCATTGTCCCACTCAAATAGGCTCCTTAAAGTATACCATTGACCAAGTCAATCGCCACATGGGGGAGATACCATATTTCTTCCCACTGATACAAACAAGTCCTATTGATGTCCACTTTACCGCTAAAAAGGTTCGTTGTGTATCAGTGAGACAACAAATTGACTACCACCGATATGAGGATGTCATACCGATGAAGATCAAACTAGTCAATGTGGTCCCCACTACCAAGTCAACACCAAATACCACTCCCCACCTATCAGCTCGAGCCCCACCATAGTCATTAGTCCATTTCTGAGACACAGTGGAGAGTCCCACCGACAAGAAAGTGTTACATTCTATTGGTAAGACAAAGAATATAGTCTCACTGATAGAGCAAACTTACACTGATAGAACATGACGGTGAACCGATAAAGACCATCAGACCATTGATGGGATTAAAGAAAAGGTCCCACCGACAAGAGTGTGTCCCACTGAAGAAACACTTGACAAAAAAAGAGTGATATCAGTCCATCAAGGGGATTGTGAACATTGTCCCGCTGATGGAGCACATCCTGACCGGTCAATGGAAGAAAAGAACACAACACTACCAATATCAAGCCAATAAGTTGAGATACATTTCTAATATAGAAAAAGGGCATCTCAACACATGAACTAGATAGGAATTTGATAAATAATTGTGGCATATTTTGTGTTGAAATTTAGAGTGCTAATCTGTAAGCTGACCATTCACCATAGCATACTTTATGATAAACTTTAGAATATTGAACAATAAGCTGACTATCCGCCTACCACATGTGTATTAAGATTGCTTGGTTTGTACCACACTTCCCTTTTTGATGAAATAATGTATATATGTGTATATTTAACAAAATGCACCTTTTGTGCCTTTAGACTACTCCAGATTTAAAGCATCTTGGTGTGCAATTTCCTCCAACCAAGGGTGTTGTCTAATTCAAATAATTTCTTGGGCTAGAAAAATTTCCTAATTATCACATCCTATATTTTATAAGTAATTTTCTAACTTTCCACCTTCATGATATGTGTGAGTGATTTGGTAATTCTAAAAATTTTCTAGAAAAAGCCAAGCTCTTTGAAGAATGTAACCTAAACTCCAATTTTTATTTTTTTTTACTTTGCAAGCATTAACCATTAGTGAAGAATCACCTTCAATATGAAACTTTGCAATTCCAAGCTTCAATATAATCTCCAATCCTATCAAAAGTGCTTTTGACTCTACAAGATTGTTGGAACCTTTTGGGAGATGATTAGAAAAAAAATCTATTACGTTTCAACTTGAATCTCTTAAAAAAATACCTACCCCTAACTCCCCTGGATTTCCTTTTGAGGCCCCATCAAAATTCAATTTTATGAAACCATCCTAGGGTTCCTTCCATTTAACATGCTTCATATCACTCTTCATAGAATGTGAATTTAATAGACTAGCTGAAAATGGAAACTTGAAACCCTTCCAGTTGTGTAGAATCTAGTCATCCCAACTTGTAAAAATTGAACTAATACCCTTATGCTTTTCAGCCCTTGAATTTACATTCTTAGAAAATTTCTTCTCAATGTTTGCATTTAATGAATTAGTTGATGAAGCTACTTTCCTAAAAATGTGCAAGTTATGCTTCCACCATAAATTCCATATGACTAAAGTTGGCACCACTTTCCAAATACACACAAAAAGGAAGATTTAAATAAAACCAACAAACTTTGAAACAATCCCACAAAGAATTTGGAAAAGGAGTATAAAAGTTAAACTTGATCATAACAAAGGTCCAACACTATTGTGCAAAACTACATTTAATAAACAAATGATCTACATCTTCTAGCTCCTCATCACATAATGGGAACTTAAAAAGGTCTACTATTTTTAGCTTTGTTAGTCGGTCACTAGTTAGAATTATCTTCCTTAATTGCAACCAAACAAAACTCCCAACCTTAGGTAGAATTTTTTTATTCCAACCAAATGAATAAGCCATTCAAGGAGTTAGTTGACATGTTTTATTACTTAGAGCCTTGTAACCTTGCTTAATTGTGCAATTACCATCTTTTGATGCTACCCAAACAATTCTATTAGGCTATCAAGAAAGAAAAACCACATGTTCATTTAATATTTTTTGAATCCCATTAAACTATTGTATAGAAAGAGAAGGATCTAAGATGCTCTTGCAAATCACTTTTCCTGTTACATCTTCAACTGATTGCACATAATCCAAAAAAATTTCCTTCCATGCCTCCTTTAAAGTTACCATTGCATGAATTAAATCAAGTTTATTCTGCAAAGGAGGATTCTTGTTCCAAGTATCACTCCAAAATTTGACACTCTTACCATTATTTACCTCCCAAGAAATCTATGTAGTGATTAATTTCCTATAGGAAATCAGAAAATTCCACATAGCCGATCCTTTTGGGGGATTAGAGATGGTAAGAATTCTTGAGGGATTCAAGTTATGCAAATATTTCACTTGCATAATTCTAGACCATTTAGCCTTTGGACTTACATACATTTTCCAAACAATTTTTACACCAAAAGCTTTATTCATTTTTGTTATGCTATGGATTCTATCCCCACCTTGAAATTTGTCTTGTACCTTTCCCTCTATTGAGATTAGTGGCACCTTCCTTTTTTCATCAATATTTTCTTTCCAAATGAAGCATCTAATAAATTTCTCAATTTATGTTATCATTGATTATGGAGCTTTGAGAACTACTAGAAAATAATTAGGAATTGAGGAGAAGATTTCTTTTACCAAAATAATTCTCCCTAAGAAAGATAGCCATCTGGCCTTCCATAATAGGATCCTTGACTTTAGTCTTTCTATTACTTTCACCCAATATGCTACCTTGTTTGGACCTGAGAAAAAATGAATCCCTAAATAAGTACAAGGTAAGACAGCTTGTTTTAATCCAATAATTTTGACTATCTTTTTTCTTGTCTCCTCTTGTGTGTTAAGAATGTAAACTTTTTACTTTGAAGCATTTATTTTTTGACCCGATGTTGACAAATATTTATCTAGGACTTCCTTAATATGTTTTTCTTCTACAATGGAGGCTTTCCCAAACAAATTGGTGTTGTCTACAAAAAGAGAATGTGTGACTAGTACACCTGAGTTTTCAATTTGGATCCCCCTCAAAAGCCCCTAAGAATGTTTTCTAATAATGAACTTGCTCAATGCCTTGACCATGATTATAAATAGGAAAGGTGAAAGTAGGTCCCCTTTCCTAACACCTTGTGATGCACTAAAGATACCAGTGGGAGATTTCCAATGAGTGTGATTGAAAACTTTTCTCTTGAAAGATATGATAGTATCCATTTGCACCATCTTGCACTAAATGCAAACTTTGCAAGCACTTTTTCAAGAATTTCATATTAACTTTGTCATAATCCATCATCATGTCCAACTTGACAATAATGGAAGGAGCATTAGTAGTAGAAATTGAGTGCAAATCTTCGTGGGCTACAATATTCCCTTCAAAAGTTTCTCTTCCTAGAAAAAACCCACTCTGCTCTTGGGAAATGATCTTTGGTATAATGGGTTGCAACCTCAAATAGATTGCCTTTGTAAAGATCTTATAGATTTTATTAAATAAAGATATCGGTCTATATTTTGCAAAAATTTTAGGATCCCTAACTTTGTGAAAAACTTCTATATTTTTTACATTGAATTAGTTTAACATTGTACCCATTCTTCTTGATTCTTCAAGTTCTCACAACAAATCAAAGCACAAAATTTCCCATCATTTTTGGAAAAAGAGGGAAGTAAAACCATTTGGGCCAAGAGATTTATTTGGAGCCAATGAGAAAACAACTCTTTTAACCTCCTCTAACGAGAATGGTCTCATCAAAGATTCATTATCCATTTTAGTAACAATTTGTGGAATTGCTTCCAAAATTTCTGCTTCATCTTTATCATTTTGTTCTCCTCTGTCCTGAGGTGCAGATAAGAGTTTTGAATAGTATCTAACACACTCTCTACTTATATCTTCTTCCTCAATAAGCCAATTTCTAGTTGGAATCTCTTGGATAGACATAATAACTTTGGAAACCCTTTTAATATGAGTGGAATCATGTAAATACTTGGTATTATGATCACTCTCCCTAAACCACAACTCCCTTGACTTTTTCTTCCAGTATATCTCTTCTCTTGCACTTAATTCTTCCCACTCTTGCAATTTATTTTGTTTATCATACGAGAAAACATCCAAACCATGTTGAATAATATGTTCATGCACATCTTCTAGTTCTTTAAGGATTAACTCTTTTTGATGAAAAATGTTCTTGAAAACCTCTTTATTCCTTTTTATGAGTTGTTGCTTAATGTACATTAAATTTTTACACAACTGAAACATCATTGTGCCATGTTCATATGGAGTCATAGTCCATGAACAATGAATCAAATCCATAAAGTGGGGATGCCTAAACCACATACTCTCAAACTTAAAATAATATTTGATTCTAAGACAAGAGACATTTGAGAGGTTGAGATAGATTGAATAATGACTAGAATCTGGAAAAGGCAAGATATCTTATACTAAATTACTAAATTATGCTGCAAGTTGACCAGTTAGATGAGACAAGATATCTGTCCAACCTTGCAGCTATTTGGAGAAATCCTTTCCTTCTATTTTTCCATGTAAAATTTCTCTTAGCTGGAATAATATCCCTCAAACCATTAGTGTTGATGAATGTGCTAAAATCTTTCATTACTTTAGGTGGGGGACTAATGTCACCTTTCTTTTCTTGTAGTGAAGTAATAACATTAAAGTCTCCTACCAGTATAAATTTTTCATCCCCTAAATCAATAAATACTTGTGTGATTTTATTCCACAACTTTTTCTGATTAGAAGTGGAGTGGTGCAGGAGCACCAGGCAAAGGATTATTTTGTTTTTGAGTTCTTTAATTTTGTGGTGCTATCATAAGGTCATGTTGACAATTATTTTAGGTTCTTAGGGTTGTTTTTGGTCTTTGGAAAAGAGGGTGTCAAGTTTCCAATGAGTTTAGAGGCTCACTTTGCTAAATAGTGAAAAATTGTTAAATGTCTGAAAACACAACGGGTTTTACAAAAAGATATTTTTAGGTCATTTAAGCCTCGACCCAAGAGCCTAAATTGTTGGGAAGGCATATTTAAGGAATTCCACGACATTTTTGATGGGTTAGAAGTTCTTTGTACGGACTGTTTTTCCAGAAATTAAAGAAAACATCTTTCTTGTCTTATTTTCTTTGTTTTTTCGTTCTTGTTTGCAAGACAGCAGTTAAATGAATTAAAAGAGGCATTTTGTAAGTTTTTTTAGGATGTAGAGAAGCCTCTGAAATTTTGTTTATGGAACATTTGATATCTATTTCATCATTTTCACACATTCTTGTAAATTCTGTGTTTTTCCCTTATTTGTTGTTTTGACTGGAACTGTGGAAAAATGGAGTTCTAGGCTGCATTCCCTCTGTACTTGGAAGTATGGAATTGTTGGGAACATGGTCAGGCTCCATATCTGTACATATTTTAGTGGTAGGTGTTAGGTTTTCTTTGGTTGCAGGAGTTATGAGAAAAGTCTTGCCCTAGGCGAGCCAGTGAAGAGCCCGGCTAGGAAAGGCTGCAGAACATCATTGATAAATTGCAGGGGATAAAATATTTTCGAAAAATTATTTTTGGATAATTTAGGGGAAGTTCTTGGCCACGTGTGGTACCAAGGAGGAGAGCCCAGCAATCCGTTTAGGAGGAGAACTTTTCACCAGTCCTAAAACTGGTTCTGGACAGTTAGAAACCCTAGTTTTCTGGGTAGTGTTTGCATGAGGGAAAAGAATGGCTTGGATAGAACCAAGACCCTAGAAATATTGAAGCTGTAGACAAGGGAAACAAATTTCCTAAGCCAAGAACCATGTTTCTTTGGTGGGTTTAAGAGGGAAAAGAAATTTACCCCTGTTCAGAGACCAAATAGTGGCTCAAGAGCAAAACCTTTGGAATAGGCTTCATGCAAGTGTTGGTAAGATGGAGTCTAAGTGAAGTTCCAGAAACTCTAGGAGGTTGTTTTGGAGTTTTTGAAAACATTCCCTCACCCCTGCAAGATTCATTCATGTATTGAGGGAGGATTATTCTTTTGGATGGATAAAAGGCTAAGAAGGAAAGGAGTCATAGCACCAAGATTTGGCTTGGTAGTTGCAAACTTGACAAGATAGTGAGGTTGGCAGGAGAACCAGGGGAACTTAGAAAAGATAAAGTTCCTATAGGTTAGGGTGGAATATAAATTTCACCAAGGAGGTCTATGTCAAGGCCTAGCACAGGAAACTGTGACTGTTTCCTGCAGCATCTGAAAACAGTGTAACTGATTCCTGCAGCTTCCATGAATCTGTGATTGCTTCCTGTAGCCTCCCTATCAGATTGGTATCAGAGCCAGGTTAAAGATTTGGGAAAGTAGTAGCTTATATGTCAGAGGAAGTTGAGTCAAGTGAACCGCCCAATATGGTGACAAATGTATAGTTAGCCAAGATGGTTGAAGAGCAAGAAGAGGATAACAAATCCCTAAAGGAAAGAATAGAGCAGCTTGAAGCAGCATTGAACAAGGTGAAATTGGAAGGAAAAGTGCCAAAAGAAGAAGAGGTTGCAGAGGAGGACAAAGTCCCTGAACCTGACCCCGTTTTGGAGGAGGAGCATTTCTTGAAGGCATTGAAAGCATTGAGTGGAAAAGGACTTGAGTGCATACCACTGTTCAGTGGAAAGATGGATCCTGATTTGGTCATGGATTGGATAAAAGGCATGGAGAATCACTTTGAGTGTGATGGAGTAACTGAAGCTCAGAAGGTGAAGGTTGCTAAGTCAAGATTGAGAGGATCAGCCTTGACGTGGTGGAAGTTTGTTCAGACTGAAAGGGAAAAATAAGGCAAGCAGCCCATTTCAACTTGGAAAGGAATGGTTGCTAAGGTAAAGGAAGCATATATGCCAGATGACTATGAGATTCAGCTGCACAAGAAGAGGCAAAGTCTAAGGCAGAAAGACCAAGATGTCAACACCTATACTAAAGAGTTCCAGAAGCTTTGTTTAAGATCTAATGTGGCAGAAGATGAGAGCCTAAAAGTGGCTAGGTACCTCAATGGTTTGAAGTGGAACATCCAAGAAGAGATGGCTTTATTCAGCCCTAAAACAGTACACCAATGTTATCAGTTGGCTATCAAGATTGAAGAAAGGAACAAGAGGAAGCATGATCAATCTTCTAAAGGCAGAGGCAAAGGCAGAGATCAAAGAGGACAGCGTGGTGGTTACCAAGGAAGAGGTAATGATCAAAGAACCCAAGGTGAATCCAAGCTTGCTGAGCATGGAGGTGAAACATCTTCAAGAGGAGGATTTAATAGAGGAAGAGGACCTCAAGGAGGTTCAAACAGAGGAAGAGGAGCAGGTAGAAGTAACTCTTACTTTGCCACCATGAAATGTTATCACTGTAATCAGCTAGGTCATCCAGCTTATAGGTGCCCAGAGAAAGCTTCATCTAGCAATGAGAAAAGAGTAGCTTATGCACAAGAGGACACCATGAGTGTCAAATCACCTGAGATCAGTCAACTAGAATTAGAAGTAGGTGAAAATATGATGTTTAATAGAGTGCTGATCAGACAACCAGTCAAGGAAGAACCCAAGCAAAGGAGAGCTTTGTTTAGAGCAAGGTGCAAGATATTGGGAAAGGTATGCAAGGTCATTGTAGATTCTGGTTCTACAGATAATATCATCTCTGAGGAGGTAGTAACAAAGCTAAAATTGGAGAAAGTGCCCCATAATAACCCCTACAAGGTCACATGGCTGAATAAAGGGCAGAGTGTTTTGGTGAATGAGCAGGTCACAGTAGAATTTTCAATTGGAGGCTATAAAAACAAGCTAGTTTGTGATGTATTACCCATGGATGCATGTCATCTACTACTAGGCAGACCTTGGCAATATGACAGAAGTGTTGTTTATGATGGGAAAGAGAACACCATTTCATTTAAGAAGGATGGAAGAACCTTCAAACTGCAGTCATTGATTGAGGAAGATGAAGGACAGTCAAAGGTACCCAACATTATGTTGAGTAGTGGTAAGGAGTTCCTTAAGGACCTACACCAAGGGAATGAAGGATATGTAGTTATGATGCAGTCCAAAGAGGAAGAAAAGGCTGAAAGGACAGTGTTACCAGCAGCATTCCAAAACTTGCTTGACAAATACAAGAGCATAGTGAGTGATGGAACACCATCAACTTTACCACCCAAGAGAGCAATAAGTCATCAAATTGACTTTATACCTGGAGCCTCATTGCCTAACAAAGCAGCATACAAGCTTACACCTGAGCAGAACCAAGAGGTGGCTAGGCAAGTGGAAGAATTGTTGAATCAAGGTCTGATTCAAAAGAGCATCAGCCCTTGTGCAGTCCCAGTTGTTTTGGCAACAAAAAAAGGAGGTAAGTGGAGATTATGCACTGATTCTAAAGCAATTAATAGAATCACAATTAGGTATAGGTTTCCTATTCCTAGAATTGAAGACTTGATGGATTGTCTTGGAGGTGCAAAATTCTTCACCAAGTTGGATCTTAAGAGCGGGTATCATCAAATCAGAATTAAGGAGGGTGATGAATGGAAGATAGCTTTTAAGACAAATGATGGCTTGTATGAGTGGAAAGTGATGCCATTTGGCCTCTCAAATGCCCCTAGCACATTCATGAGACTAATGAATGAAGTGCTTAAGGATTTTACAAGGATCTTTGTAGTAGTCTATCTTGATGACATACTGATTTTCAGTAAGACAGTAGAAGAACACCTCAAGCATGTGGAGATGGTACTTAAAAGGCTGCAAGAAGAACAATTGGCCATTAACCTTGAGAAGTGTGAGTTCTTCAAACAAGAGCTTGTGTATCTAGGCTTTGTGGTATCCCAAGGAATGCTGAAGATGGATCCAAGCAAGGTGGAAGCCATCCTAAACTGGCCCACACCAACCACAGCAACAGAGGTAAGGAGTTTTCATGGTTTGGCTCAATTCTATAGAAAATTCATAAGGAATTTCAGTGGTATATGTGCACCAGTCCTAGATACTATCAAAGGTGGTCTAAAAACAAAGTTTAAGTGGACTCAAGAGGCTGATAAAGGTTTTGAAAAACTGAAACAAGAGGTGGCAACCCAACCTATTCTGTTGTTGCCTAGTTTTGACAAGTTGTTCACAGTTGAGTGTGATGCAAGTGGAGTAGTTGTAGGAGGAGTACTTAGTCAAGAAGGTAGGCCTGTAGCCTTCTTTAGTGAAAATCTCAATGAAGCCAAGCAAAAGTACTCTACCTATGATCTAGAAGTATATGCTTTAGTGCAGTCCCTTAGGAAGTGGAGGCATTATTTGTTACCTAAAGAGTTTGTGGTTTTTACGGATAACTAGGCACTTAGTTACATCAACACCCAAGAGAAGCTGAGTAATAGACATTTGAAATGGATGGAATACATCCAAGCTTTCAATTTTACCATCAAGCACAAAAAGGGACAAATGAATAAGGTTGCAGATGCATTAAGTAGAAGGTTGCTGACAGTCCAAGAGATACAGCTGAAAAGCATTGGATTGGAGAGTTTTAAAGATCTCTATGGTGAGGATGAAGACTTTTCAGAAGCCTACAAGGTATGTTCTAATTTTGAGAATCATTTTCATAGTCAGTTTGCTGAGTATACACTACAAAATGGACTGTTATTTAAGGGTAATCAGTTATGTGTTCCAAGAGGATCAATGAGAGAAAATTTGATTCAAGAAAAACATAATGGCAATCTTAGTGGACATTTTGGTATTAATAAAACTTTAGAGCTAGTTAAAAGATTCTATTACTGGCCTAAGTTAGCAAGAGATGTCAGAAAGTATGTGGAACAGTGTGTTGTTTGCATGAAAGCTAAAGGGGGAGCTAGCAATGTTGGTTTGTATCAACCTTTACCCATTCCAAACAGACCATGGGAGTGTGTGAGCATGGATTTTGTGGTAGGTCTTCCTAAGACCAAGACTGGTTTTGACAGTATTTATGTTGTGGTAGATAGATTTAGTAAGATGAGTCATTTTATTCCATGCAAGACTACACATGATGCAAGTTACATAGCCCATCTTTTCTTCAGGGAAGTTGTAAGAATCCATGGATTGCCATTGAGCATTGTATCAGACAGGGATGTGAAGTTCATGAGTCATTTTTGGAAAACTCTATGGAGCAGATTGGGAACAAATCTGTCATTTGGATCAGCTTACCATCCTCAGACTGATGGTCAAACAGAGGTGGTTAACAGAGTGCTAGGTAATCTTATAAGGTGTCTAACCAAGGAATATGGACAGACCTAGGATATGGTGATTTCTCAAGCTGAATATGCTTATAATGATAGTGTCAATAGAACTACAGGAAAAAGTCCTTTTGAGGTTGTGTATGGGATGCACCCAAGAGGTATTTGTGAACTTAGAGACCTTGGATCTTAGGAGAATAGGAGTGGACATGTAGAAGACTTCACTCGAACCATGAAGGAGATTCATGAGCAGGTTAAGAAAACAGTTACTGTAGCAACACAAAAATTGAAGGATAAAGTTGATGAGTCAAAGAGAGATGTACAGTTTCAAGTAGGTGATTATGTGATGGTTCACCTCAATAAATCCATATTGCAGAAGGGCATGGTAACCAAGTTACAGATGAAAAGAGTGGGTCCATGCAAGGTATTGGCCAAATATGGCAAGAATGCATACAAGGTGGAGTTACCAGCAGACTTGGGAATCTCTCCAGTTTTCAATGTTGCTGATTTGATCAAATATAAAGGGACAGCCAAGGATCTGGATCAGGACAGTCAGGAGGTCTACAAAGACATCAGCAACATGTCCATACCAACTCTAGACAAGCTGCAAGTAGAAAAGATCTTGGAGTCAAGAGTGAAAAAGACTACAAGGCACAAGGTGTACATGGAGCATCTTGTCAAATGGGAGGATAAGCATGAATCTGAAGCTACCTAGGTAGAAGAAGCAGATTTTAAGAAGCAAGGCATTGATATGTCTCTGATCTCTCCCAAACTTCCTTAGTTGTTTGTGCTGAGAGGGGGAGAATGGTGCAGGAGCACCAGGTAAAGGATTATTTTGTTTTTGAGTTCTTTAATTTTTTGGTGCTATCATAAGGTCATGTTGACCATTATTTTAGGTGCTTAGGGTTTTTCTTGGTCTTTTGAAAAGAGGGTGTCAAGTTTCCAATGAGTTTAGAGGCTCACTTTGCTAAATAGTGAAAAATTGTTAAATGTCTGAAAACACAACGGGTTTTACAAAAAGGTATTTTTAGGTCATTTAAGCCACGACCCAAGAGCCTAAATTGTTGGTAAGGCATATTTAAGGAATTCCATGACCTTTTTGGTGGGTTAGAAGTTCTTTGTACGGACTGTTTTTCCAGAAATTAAAGAAAACAACTTTCTTGTCTTATTTTCTGTGTTTTTCCGTTCTTGTTTGCAAGACAGCAGTTAAATGAATTAAAAGAGGCATTTTTTAAGTTTTTTTAGCATGTAGAGAAGCCTCTGAAATTTTTGTTAAGGCACATTTGATATCTGTTTCATCATTTTCACACATTCTTGTAAATTCTGTGTTTTTCCCTTATTTGTTGTTTTGACTGCAACTGTGGAAAAATAGAGTTCTAGGCTGCACTCCCTCTGTACCTGGAAGTATGGAATTTTTGGGAACGTGGTCAGGCTCCATATCTGTACATATTTTAGTGGTAGGTGTTAGGTTTTCTTTGGTTGCAGGAGTTATGAGAAAAGTCTTGCCCTAGGCGAGCTAGTGAAGAGCCCGGCTAGGAAAGGCTGCAGAACAGCGTTGATAAATTGCAGGGGAGAAAATATTTTCAAAAAATTATTTTTGGAGAATTTAGGGGAAGGTCTTGGCCACGTTTGGTACCAAGGAGGAGAGCCCAGCAATCCGTTTAGGAGGTGATTTTTTCACCAGTCCTAAAACTAGTTCTGGACAGTTATAAACCCTAGTTTTCTGGGTAGTGTTTGCATGAGGGCAAAGAACGGCTTGGATAGAACCAAGACCCTAGAAATCTTGAAGCTGTAGACAAGGGAAACAAATTTCCTAAGCCAAGAACCATGTTTCTTTGGTGGGTTTAAGAGGGAAAAGCAATTTACCCCTGTTCAGAGACCAAATAGTGGCTCAAGAGAAAAACCTTTGGAATAGGCTTCATGCAAGTGTTGGTAAGATGGAGTCTAAGTGAAGTTCTAGAAACCCTAGGAGGTTTTTTTGGAGTTTTGGAAAACATTCCCTCACCCCTGCAAGATTCATTCATGTATTGAGGGAGGATTAGTCTTTTGGATGGATAAAAGGCTAAGAAGGAAAGGAGTCATAGCACCAAGATTTGGCTTGGTAGTTGCAAACTTGACAAGATAGTGAGGTTGGCAGGAGAACCAGGGGAACTTAGAAAAGATAAAGTTCCTATAGATTAGGGTGGAACAGAAATTTCACCAAGGAGGTCTATGTCAAGGCCTAGCACAGGAAACTGTGACTATGTCCTGCAGCATCTGAAAACAGTGTAACTGATTCCTGCAGCTTCCAGGAATCTGTGATTGCTTCCTGTAGCCTCCCTATCATGGAGGGTGACCCATAAATGTTAATCAAAAAAAATTTAATTCAAATTTTGTTATTTCCAACAATTTCCAATTATTCTCATTTTTTCTTGACATCACACTTACTAACTTTGGATTACATAAAGTCACTAGCCCACTTGATGCACATTGAGCAGGTGAGCGCATTGATTTCCACAACTGGACCATTTTTGTATTGTAGCTTCATATGTGACTACTGAAGTTTTTGTTTCCTGTTTAGAATCACAATATCAGCTCCGTAGCCATCCACTTGATGTTTGATGCAAGCACATTTTTTAGGGGCATTAATTCCCCTGACATTCCATGATATGATTTTCATTGTGCATGAGGGGAGAAATAGGCTATCCTTGAGCACTTATTTGTTGAGTTTGTAATCGAATCATATAATGTATTTTGGACTCCTGCATCTATTTCCTTCTATAGTAGCTTTGTAAGCTTTGATTTGGGACCTCTCTTTCCTAGAATTTTGTTGTCATTGATTAGCATGGGGTCTAAGATATAATGTATCTGGTTAGCCATGATTTCTATCAAATTTGAATCCCTATATTCCAATGGTAATGCATGAATTTGGAACCAAAAAGGAATAAAACGAGCAAAAAAGTCCTCAAATTTAAAATTTGGAGTCCAATGTTGTATTTATAAACTAGATCCTTGAAATGACCATGATTTGATCTTGAAAACCTCATCTTTGCAATTTTTGTTAGAAAATAGAACAATATAAATTCCTTTACCTTGATCTAGATAGAAAATTTTTATAGCTCCTTCTCATTCATCAAATATTAAATCCTTTAATTTTTCTAAATCTAGGGTAAGGTTCCAAAACTTACATATTAGGGCTTTTTCACTCAGATCTTTAACTTGCAACTGTAGCAAATGCTTTGGAAATGTAACCTTGATGATTCCCTACTACTGGGGAGTTATATACTTATCCACCTTCTTGGACACATCAACCCCTTCTTTAGACATTATAATGTGGTTTTCATGGCTCTCTTTTTGCACTCCTTTCCTCCTCCATTCTTTTCTTTGTGGGTTTTTTCCTATTTTCATTTTGTCCCTTGATCCCTTTCTTCTATTTCACCTTGAAATTTTGACCGTTGTCTCTATGTAGATGTTACCTTCTTATTAGACCAACACATGTGTTGACCACCCATTTTCTTTTCATTTTCACCATGATAGTTGAAAACCCAACTCTCTGCATGTTGATGATTTTGATGTTAAAAACCCTTTTCTTCTCCATTAATTCCTCTTACCTATCCAGATGAGACATTTTCTTTCAAATGATTTGTGTGTGAGAAATTTGATATGAAGAAATCTCCATTATGTTTCCTTTGAGTATATGGTGCCTTCTAATTGTGATAACATGTGTGTTGAGCACCCATGTTCTTTTCATTTTCACGCCACTGTGGATGTTGTTGATTTTTTTGTTGAAAGTAATTTTCTCCACTAGCAACTCCTCTTGCATGTCCAGAAGGGATATTTTCCTTTGACTATCCAAACACCCTATTAGATGAATGTTTATATTGGCATTCTGTTGACCTTAAATCATTTTCGCAATCTACATAGAAGATATCAAAATATCTTCTATCTGTCTCTAGAAACACTTCCTCTTCGCATATATCCAAGAGCAATTGCTTGTGTTTTACCAAATGCCTATGCATCCCAAAAGGTTTCCAATTATTCCTCACAAATCTATGCCTAATTGGTTGTGTTTTTGGTCTTTCATAAAGTTTTCCTACATTTCCTATGGGCCTCTAGTTGTGATGAGGCCTTTTTTTTGGAATTTGAATCTTACAAGGGCTAGGGAATCTATCATTTTCTACAAAATGACTATTGTTCAACCATTTTCTTGACCATTGCTTAGCCATTTTCATAGCTTGTTGTTCAAAAATTATGAATATTACATAAGAAATCAAGATAATTTTTTTAAGATTATTGCAACATTTCATCATTCAAGAATCATGTCATATGTTATTGAGTTTGTATTCATGTCTGTATGCATTTTTTATGTCTACTAACACTTGCAAGTGATGAAACAAATTCAAGTCAAGCAACAATTGATCCTTGAAGGTGACAAGTGTGGCTTTAGTCCATCAAGGAGATCAACTCTCAGTCACCAGTTATAGTGTAATATTTTCAATTAATTACTTATTTATTATTAGCCTCTATCCAACCAAGGATGCACTCTCTTTTATATCATAATTTTCTATTGTGGAGGTAGAAATACCAACACAAGGTTTGAATTAGGTAAGCCCCTATATGGCAGAACCCATCCTCTCCTTTTTTGTGTGCAAGTTATAGATTTGAATTGAGTAGTAGGAAGATTGAAGGCTATTTGTTCATTCATACATTTAAACCCTACAAGTTGTCAAGTCACATAATCTACATTTTCTCGTCAATAGATGAAGCTCTAACAACAACTCTCAAATAATAGAAACTATAGAAAAGTGACCTTAGTCCTATAAAATCAAATCTTAAAAAATGAGTTCATAATGGGGTGCATTATGCCCCAGACTAACTATTTCAACCCATAATTTTTATCATAGGTGCACAATATTCTTCCCCTATAAGATTCGCTTTAATTTTTTTCAATTAAGTTTCCTTAGTACAAAAAGTTTGTATTTTCATATTAGGTTTCGAAGTCAAATTAATTTAAAATAATCCACATTGATTTCAATCAATTTCCAATGCAATAACAAACTATATCTAAGGAATATTGATTCTCCTCTTAGGTTTTACCCAATCTCATACCCTTGTTGATCTAGCTTTTGATGTTTGTTGGAAAATGATAGATCTTAGTGAGCTATACAATAGTCCTAGGATCCATTTTTCACCAATAAATTTTTTGGTAAACTTTCCATATCTTGCACTTGCAATTTTCTAATTTTCATTACATAAATTCAAAACTATGCATTTTCATTGTTTGTTGATCATTCACTAAAAATAAAAAATGCAAATAATTTGAATTAAAGTGCATAATTTAATATCTATTTTTTCCTTGTTAGGGCTTAGATCTAAATTATTTTCATTGGAAAAATTGATTGCAATATTATTTTATCATTTATGCATTGCATATTTTATTGAAAAACATCAAAAAAGTGAAGCAATTGCATAGTATTTTCATTTCCAAAGATCACAAGAATTGATTTTCTTTTTTTTTTGAAAAAAAAACCAATTACAATATTAAATTTTTAGAAATTATCATTTAAACATAATCAATTGCATTAAAATATCAAAAATTGCATGGATACATGTGCTTCATATAGAAAAAACTAGGTTTTGGTGCATTTCCATAACATTGTTCACTTCCAAACTTGAACCTCTAAAACATAGGACCCTCAAACACTATAGGCAGTTTCTAGATTTTTAATTTTATAAAATCACCTATCTAGTTGAGGGCACCCTTGTCTAGTCATTTTGCACTGAAAAATTCTACAAAAATATTTGCCAGTGTTGTTGGTTCAGATCCGAGTCCTGTTCTAGAAGTCTTTTCTAAAACTATCTATTTTGTTGTGCATCGCTAATTTTCCCTAATTTAGTGCAATACCCCCTATAAAAAGGTGCAATTACAAGATGATTTCTTTTCAAAAAAAAATTTGTGATATAGCAAAATATGGCTTATCCAAAAAAATCTAGATTTCATGACTTGAAAACTTGTAATATTTTGATGCATGAATGAACAAATAGCCTTCAATCTTCCTTCAACTAATTTTAGATGTATAACATGCACACACAAGATGAGAGGAAGGGTTGTTCCATATAGGGGCTTGCCTAAGTCAAACCCCATGTTAGTATTTCTACCTCCATAATGGGAAATTATGATGAAAGAGAGTGTATCCTTGGTTGGATAGAGGATAATTGGTCAAAAAGTAATGAATTGACAACCTTGTTGTAACTCATCACTCAAAACTAATCTCCTTGATGGACTAAAGTCGCACTCATCACCTTCAAGGATCAATTTTTCCTTGATTTGAATTGATATGATCACCTAAAGGTACTAGTACACATTAAAAAAAATGCATGTAAACATGAACATAAACTCACATGACATTTGACATGATGCTTGAATGATGATATTATGTAATAATATCAATAAATTTTCTCATGACTTCCCTTCAATGACTTTTAGGATCTTCAAGCTTCTCAATTAAATTTCCTTTTTTTAATAAGATTTCAAATAATAAAATGATTAGTATTTATATGTAATTCTTCTAATTTTTCAAAAATAAAATACCAGTGGCCAAAAAATAACATTGGAAATTAAAATAATAAAATTTCGACACTGGCATATTCAAATTTGGAGCCAAAAATGTTTGTCTAGGGTGTGGAGCTTCCTAGACTAGACTCTACTTTTTTATAATCAAAAGTGTTGAGGATAAAATATTAAATGCATGCATAATTTGATTTCCTATTTTTTAATGTTTATAAATTGTGTAATTAATACATAATTATGTCAAAGCACATAAGGGGAAGCTATACCTAATGTTAAATTGTCAAGGGTGATAATTTTTTATGCTAAAGTAAGGATTCTCTATCTAAGTTGGAAAATGTTATGGGATATTGGATTTAAAATTATTTCTAAACATGGATATAATAAAAACATGAAACAAAAAATCAAGGATCATGTGAAATCTACATTGTAATTTTCTAAAAATGGTTTAGGCTTCTAGCCTTCATCTTTGTCTTCATCCCATCTGCCACCATCTACTATATTTAAAATATCATGTGGTAAGTGAGCAATCTTTTTTTCACAAGAGAATTTTTTTTCTCCTAAACATTTATTAGAGAAAGAGTATTTTTTGAAGGCTTCTCAAAGCCTATTTGATTACTCTTACTCCTCCAATGCGTGAGAAATTTTATAGCAATAATTATTTTCTGCATATCATCTAGTTCATGGTCATTTACAAATGAATACTAGGCCTTGAGTAGTCAAATAAAAAAAATTGTTGATTGTGGTGCTCTTCCATGTGTTCTTCCACCTAGTTACTCTCAATAATAATGATCCTTCTTCTATGATGTTGCTCATCACTATGTGGCATTTGTAGCTTTATGTGTTTTCTCATTTCCATTCATGCTGGTACAATATTAATTACAACCATATATTTGTCCATGGTAGCAACATAATAGTATCTTCCATGGTTTTCCTTGTATTTACACTTGGGGGCAAAGGATTACTAATTTAGAGAGGTCAAATTTCAATAATTAATATGTCAAATTTTAGTAAAATTAGGAGGTTAAAATTTAGTAATAATCAAGTTGTTTAATATTTCTCTCTCCATCTCACTCATTGTTTATCCCTTATTATTTATACCTCTCTCTCTCTCTCACTATCTCCATCCCTTTATCTAACCCTCTCTCCCTTGATCTCAAGAACTACCTCTCTAGTTGTCCATCCTTCTCTCTCTATCTCTTTATTCATCTCTCCCTCCTTCTTACTCTCTCTCCCTCCCTCCCTCTACACTTCTCTCTCCCTCTCTAATTCTCTCTATCTCACTTCTCTCTCTCTCTCCTTCACTACCAATTTTTTCCACCCTTCTTTCCTCTAGAAAAAAATAGAGAGGGAAGAAGAGAGTGACAAAGAGATAGGTGAGATGGGTAAAAGTATAGAGGGAAGGATAGGAAAAGAAGGAAGGGAGCGGTAGAGAGGGTTAGTTGATATAGGGATAATTTGAGAGGGAAGGAGGAAGAGAGAGAAATTGAGAGAGAGAGAGAGATACAAATAAGTATATAGGGAAGGAGATAGGAGGGAAAAGGGAGGGAGGGGGTAGAGAAGGATAGGTGAGATAGATGTACATAGGGAGAGAGTTTGGATAGAGAGAGTAGAGAAGGAGAGAGCAAGAGAAAGTGAGAGAGAGGGAGGGAGAGGTAGAGAGGGATAGGTGAGAGAGAAAGGTGATATAGAGAGATGTAGATAGGTAAGGAGTAAGGTGAGGAGATTGAGAGAGAAAGGGAAGGAGGGATGGAGAGTTATGGAGGGAGATAGAGAGGTACAAAGGGATATGTGAGATAGAGATAAGTAGAGAGGGAAGGTGGGTGGGAGGAAGGAACAAAGATAGAGAGAGGTGATATAGAGAGAAGTAGAGAGTGAATGATGAAGGTGGGGATATTGAGAGAGAGGGAGAGAGAGAGAGACTGGAGAGAGGTGAGATAGAGAGATGTAGAGAGAGAGTGGTAGGAAGTGATGTATGGCGAGGTAAGTAGAGAGAGTATGTGGGTAAATAGAGAGAAGTAGAGAGGGAAGGGAAAATGGAGGGAGAGAGAGGATGGTGAGAAGGAGGTGAGATAGAGAGAGGGAAGGAGAGAGTGAGGGAGAGGTATGGAGGGAGAGAGAGATGGGATAGATGTTGGGAAATTTTGTCTCAACCTTGTAATTATATAAGGTTTATTATTGATAGGATATATATTTCCTAGTTACATTGATAGGTGTATACATTGGGAGCATGGGAGCTAAATGTGAGAATGTTAACAAAAACTCTTAAATGGCCGAAATACATTAAATAATGATATATTGTAAATCTACACCATTCACTATTAGATTTTAGATCTAATGGTATATATTTTGTTGGCTTATCTTTCCCTAGAAGGTAACCCTATTTTATGAGGGCATTGGACTAGATTTGGTGATGATAATGTATTATGTGGGTTTGGTAGAAATCATGTTACCTATGGATTCTTGGTGGTGATACTCCTATGAGAAGCTTTCTTTACAAGTATATTGTAATCTTTGTCATGTTTGAATAATATTTTTGGTATCTTTTGGAGTGTGGTAATTTTCTCTCGAAAGGGTTTTCCCCACATAAATCACCATGTTGTGCTATGTATTATATAATGTTTATTTCTATTTAATTTTGTGTAACTCTTGTAATGATCTGTAAAGTTTTGCATTATTCTCCTCAAGATTAGTGTAGGAATTTGCTCCACTACCTTAGCTTCCTTTCAATAGAGAGAAAAAAAATTAGAGGGAGAGAGGGAGGGGGGGAGGGAGAAATGAAGAGTTGTAGAGAGAGGGAGAGAGGAGATAGAGAGATATAGAGAAAGGAGGGAGGAATGTGCTAAAATGTATAAGATAACTGAGAGGGTGTGGTGAATCAGTTGTCACCAATCAACATCATAAATATTAAACAATTATTAACCCCATAACCACTTTAGTCTGTTATTAAGTATGACTAAGAAGTGTAAATAACATAAAGAAATATCAACACAAGAAACACCAAATTTACATGGAAAACCCAACAAGGGAAAAACAACGGTGAGGATTATCTCATAATATAAGAGTAATTGAAAAACCGATTACAAATAGGTTCACTGCCCGAGATAGGACTCACCATCCAACAAGGAGGCTCACTGCCTATAGTTACAGAAAGATAGATAGAAGAATGTTACATAGAGAAAACTTTCTCAATGCAATAGAAGATCCACCACAACAACTTTTGCACATCTGCAACCTTGATCAGAGAATTGCAGACAACATTAGTTCACTGCTTTTAGGAGTCTAACAGATTAATGCTCTTGTTGCCTCAATTCACTTTCACATACTCTCTCATGACTACCTTGCTCCTCACACTTGTGGCATACAATGCTTAACATCTTGTCTTGTATTTATACCATCTTCATCCTTAGAAACTTTCTCCAAGTTCAGCTACACATATTTCATTTTACAAATTCAAATTAGGTTAGAAACTCAACATTCTCAAGGTGGAAGAGAATGAGAGCAGACCAAACTGACACTTAACCAAGACCAAAAACATCTTGGATCAATCACATGCTTCCTTAATTGATACTTATCCTTCATATGATGTGTAAACACTAGGTTGGCCAAACCCAATAAAAATGCCAATGAACTTTGAAGTACACGCTTCTACAACAAGAAGATAACATGCAAACCACATAATATGCTTCACCATATATTGGAACACATCTTAGATATCTTCATATTCATCCTCAGCAACTAAAACAACCTTCATACACAAAACACTTCCCATCAATCCATCTAAACTACACAGACATACACAGTAACTCAAAAAACTAGTCTTCTGGAACACCAAACCATGAACACCTTTGATAGAACATAGATAACACCATTGCAAGCCTTCTTCTAGATCCACAAGACTAGAAATGAACTAGTGGAGGATTGCGAAGTAGATACATTTCTTCTAGTCCATAGACAAACAACTCTGCCATACTAGTTCACAAACTGGTGAACTCAACTTTCACTCTTCATCAAACCAGAAGCTATAATCTAGGATATATCACCCAATAATTCACATAAACAAAAATTTAGATCTACACAAGCATAAGATAAACATAGAAGAAATGTGGAGCACATATCGAAGCACATTTTGAACACACACACACAATTCTGACTTCACTATTTATTAATTTTCTCAAAAGCACTTGGTAACTCATCATATCAACACACTTGTAATATCGTAAAGATAGCTCCATGTACTCACAACATCTCAACAATATCTCAACTATGCATGCACCACCTGCAATCACTTGTTTCCTTTCTCTGCAACAACCTTTACAATGTTGAAATCAATGACAACATCAATGACAACACCACCATTCTCATTCATTCTTGCAATAGGATGGAGGGAGATAGAGAGAAGTAGAGAGGGAATGAGGGAGAGAGGGAGAGAGAAGTGAGATAGAGAGAGGAAATAGGGAGGGAGAGGGAGAGAGATAGAAATGATGGATAGGTACAAAGGTAGTTCTTGAGCTCAAGCAAGAGAATCAGATAAAGGGATGGAGCTAATGCGAGATAGTGAGAGAGAGAGGTCTAGAGTGTAAGGGATAAAAAATGAGTGAGGGAGAGAAAGAAAGATATATTTTTTGGAGATTTTTTAGTGTTTCCATTACTATTTTCATTGATGTCAACCTCTAGTATGGTCAAGGATATTGTTGGAGATTGTTATACTATGTTGGGATTAGTGTTGTGATTTGATGTCAACCTCTAGTGTGGTCATGTTGAAAAGTGTTTGTGGTATTGAGTAGGTGTTCTACATGCTTTAGATATGTTGAGAAGGTGTTTCTGGTGTATTTGATGCAGTTGGTTCACTTGGTTTCCAAGTGCTTTTGAGAAGATTTGAATAAAAGAGTGTGTAGTGTGATAGAGGTGTGTTCAGTGTTGTGCTCCATATTTCTTCATGGTTGAAGATATGCTTGTGTGGTTTGGATGCTATGATAAAAGGTGTTCTAAGGTGCTATATCTAGAGTTTCATGTTTTGGATCATGTGGTAGTGGAATTTGTGTTTAATAGTGTGTTGCTCATGAAGAAGGTTGTCAAGGAGACATGATATTTCTTTGTATTTCTCCGTATTGAGGTTTCTTGTCTTTCATTTTTGGGAACATGCTTAGATTGTTGTTATCTACCATTCCATGGAGTATCTGGTCTTCAATTGTTTCACAAGGTTCGTGATTGAGATGCATGTCTGTGGTAGTGTGGCTGGTTGCACAAAATGAAAGTTTTCTTCAGTTTTAGGTGGTTGCAAAAATATTACTAAATATTATGATAGTGTTGGAATATTATTAGATTTTGTGGAATTTTTCTATGTGGTCCATGTGGTATTTTTGAACTTGGAAAGGTGTCTATATGTTCTCTTCATAGTGTTAGTATAGGTTTGGATAACTTGGCATGCTAGTGCTAATTGCAGAGGTTGTTTGTTGTTTGTGGGAGTGTGTCATATAGATTTGAGTCTTAGTTAACCCTTGGTGTGGTCTACCTTCACTTATTTCCATAGTGGAAGTGTTTGATGCTGACCTATTTAGTGGTTGCATGTTTGAGGTGCATACATTTCATTAAGGCTAACATGGAGAGAGTTTTTGAGGTTGTGGAGGATATATAAGCAACCTGTTAATTGTTGAAGAAGCATGTGATGTGTGGTGTGGTGCAAAATGATATGAATGTGATCAAATGTGGTGATTTGAGTGCAAGCTTAGATTCCTAAGGCTACCAAATGTAATGAGAATAAGGTGTCTACATTTTCAATGTGTTTAAAGTTGTTGGAGGCAGTAATCCGAAGGTTACAGATGGTGCAAAGTTGCTGTGGTAGATTTTTCTTATTTCTCTAAGATAGTGAAGGGTAAAATCACAAATTTGTGTCACACTTTATAAAGAAAATGGCCAACACTAATCCAAATTTTAAACTTGAATCACTAAAAAGTGTCATATATGTTTTGAATTTTTAAATGATATAAACTAGTAAAATATGTATTTTTAAGTATATTTTATGTTTTTATTTTTTTAATAAAATTTAAAAAATTATTTTAAACTATTTTTTAATAAATTAACACTATAATTTAGTTGTTGATAAAATGCTAAAAAATGAAGTTGCATGGGATTTCAAACTTTTTATAGTAATTTTTATTTTATTTTCTTTCAATTTTTTTGTGTGTATTCATAACTTTAAAACTTTAGAGCATGGATATATTTTTTTTCCAATTTTGATAAATATATATTTTTAATTAAATATTAAAATGTGTGTGAATCGAAAAATAATTGTTTCCATTGCACATCAAGTTTCATATTAAATATTTATCTAAAATGAAAGAAAAATTACACCATCTTGAAATAGATTATTTTATGTAGTGCATCATTTTAAAAAAAAAAATAATAATATTTTTAGTATTTTTCCTTAGCTTGGTAATCAACCTAATATTTTGTGCTGCTAACCTACTTTTAGTAAAAATAAAATATAAAATACAAATAATAATTAAACTAATAAAATAAATAATTTTTTTAAAACTACACTTATGGATCTACAAAAGGGTATTTTTATTTATTTTTTAAATGTTATTTACATTAGTAGGAGTTATTGAAACTTCAAGTTTTTCAAATAATTTTAATTTTTTGGTAAATTGGACTTAAAGTGGCGCTCCAAATATTTTTAGCTGACAATTTTAGTTGAAAAAGTTGTGGAAGCATCTAAATTAGCTAGAATGAATCTTACTAGATCATATGTTTGACCAAAATTGATTTTTATTTAGAAACACTTAAATTTAGTTGTGCTGATAAGTTGGCTAAAAGTGTGATATAGCTTTGTGCTTTTACCCTGAATCTCTCTATAATATTCTTCTTTCTTTCAAATAGTGAGTCCTTTGGGTAGTGAGCCCTTGGCAGTAAGCCATTCTTCGCTTTTGGGTAGTGATCCCTTGTAGTAGTGATCCTATTGTATTTTGTGTTGCTATTTATATATATGTGAGCTAATCCTCACCAAATTTTTTTCCCTGATTAGGGTTTTCCATGTAAATCTGGTGTTCTTTTGTGTATGGTCTTGAATGTGTTTATGTTTCATTCAATGTTTACATTCTACTAATGATAATAAGGGTGTGATGGTTAATGAGGGTTTAATGTTTTAATGTAAAACTGATTCACCCCCTTTCATTTTTCATGCTTGTCTAACAATTGGTATCAAGGTTGTGGTTCCTTGGAAGAAGATTAACCTCTTGAGGTAGATCTAGATGGCACACAAGAATGGTGTCAAAGATCCTATGTTTGATGGAATGAATTATGCTTAATGGAAAGCCAAAATAGAAGCATTTCTTTTATCTCTAGGGTTTGGAGTCTTGAAGTTATTTGAAAATGGATATACTATGCTTGTTAATGGTTTGAAAAGTGATGATGAGGTCAAGGATTATGAGAATGACAGAAAGGAAATAAATGTTATCTTGAATGGTCTTTTTGATTATGAACATGGAAAGGTGATAAGTATCAAAATTGCTAAGGAGATCTAGATAAAGTTGTAGAGCATTTATGAAGGAGATGATAAGGTCAAGAAAGAAAAGATGTAGAATTTCAAAGAAAATTTTGAAAACCTAAGGATGTCAGAAGATGAAGACATTATATCCTACATTCTTAGAGTGAATTAATTGGTTAATGCCATCAATGGTCTTGGTGGTACACTAGAAGAAAGTGAAGTTGTGAAAAATGTATTGAGAAATCTTCCTAAATCTTACAATTATAAAGTTTCTTCTATTAAGGAAGCTCAACATTTGAATCAATATTATAGAGATTAGATGTTTGGTGCTTTAATTTCTTTTGAATTGAGAGATTTTGTTCAAGATTCTACAAAGAAATAAATTTCCTTTAAAGTTAGCAAGGCCAAGAAGGATGATGAATCAAATTCTAATGATCTTGATGAGGTGGAAGAAAATTTTGTAAGGGGATTAGAAAAGAACATAGCAAAATATAGAGGTAAGTTACCCTTTAAGTTTTTTGATTGTGGAAAGATAGGTCATAATGCTTCTAAATATCCAATCAAAGTTGCAAATGACAAACATAAGGATCATAAACATAAATCTATTAATAAGAGGTAATGATGAAAAATACAATGGTGTATTTGATAATGAGGAATCAAACTATCCTAATGAGTATAGTGATGAATGCGTGTTCATGGCTCTAAATGTTGGAACTAATTAAATACTAATCCTAAAATATGTGTGAAGGAAAGCACTTTGAAAATAGGTCACAATATTGAAGGAACTATGTTGACTTCTTTTCATCCAAGAGAGGAGAGAAACTACTAGATAATTGATAGTGGATGCTAAAATCATATAACAGGTGACAAGAGTAAGTTTATTAAACTTTAGAAGTATGATGGTGATCTTGTTAAGTTTCGTGATGATACATCTGCTATGATCTATGAAAAAGATTCAATTATCTTTGATGGAAGGCATAAAACATATGATGTTATTTATGTCAAGGGTCTCAGACATAATCTTTTTAGTGTAGAAAAAATTTACAATAGAGAATATAATTTGGTGTTTCAAAATGATGGTTGTGAAATCAAAATAGGAAGCTCTAGAACTTTGGTTGCTCTAGGAAAATGGATAGAAGGAAATTTCCATCAACTCAAAGGTGGTGGTGTTAAATGATTTATGTCACAAATCAATGAAATCTATCTACAACATAGAAGAATGGATCACATTAACTTTTATATCCTAGTGAAGATTAGTTCTACTGATGTTGTGAAAGATATGGCAAGGATGAAAAAACCTATCAATGCAATATACAAAGAATGTCAATTTCGAAAGAAAACAAAGAAAATGTTAGAACTAAAGAACATTCTACCATACGACCTTTTGCGTTGTTGCATATAGACCTATATGGACCCTCAAAAATAAGATCTCAAGGTGACAAGTATTTCATGTTATTAATAGATGATTATTCTAGAATGACTTGGGTGACATTTCTGAAAGAAAAATTAGAATCTCTAGATAAGTTTAAAGCCTTTAAATATATGGTTGAGAATGAAATGGATTATAAAATCAAGTTCTTGAGGTTTGAAAAAGGTGGTGAGTTCACCTCCAATGAGTTTAATAGTTTTTGTGAAGGTCATGGAATAAGGGGATGATTATTAGCTCCTAGGACTCCTTAGAAAAATGGAGAACAAATGGAGAGGAATAATAGGAAAGTTTAGGAAGTAGTAAGAATCATAATGATGGAAGAAAATCTACCAAATTTCTATTGGAGAGAAGAAATTCATACTATATTATACATTCTTAATAGAGGACAAGCAAGAGTCAACAATTCACAAGACTCCTTATGAGTTTTGGTATGTAAAACCTCCTACTATGAAATATTTTAGATTGTTTAGAAGAAAATTCTATATCAAGAGAGAGGAATAAAACTTGGGAAATTTTGATGAAAGATCTGATGAAGGAATCTTCCTTGGATACTCTAAAAAAAGTAAGGCATATAGATGCTATAACAAAAGGTTGAAGAAGATTGTTGAAATTGCAAGTGTCAAAGTAGATGAAGAACCTCATCAATGTTTTATATTGATAGAAGGATATATGAATCTAATGAACCCCCTTGTAGTGAAGAAGAAAAAGAAGAAGATTAAAAAAAAAAAAGATGATAGTGGAAGAGGAAGAATCTCTGGAAAATATCCCTAAGACTTCTAAGTATGTGCAGAAGAATCATTTTGAAGATCAAATCATAGGAGATAAGAGCAAAGGTGTGTAGAAAAGGAGAAAAGTTTCTACGAAAGAGGAACAAGTAAACTATTTTTTACTTTTTAAGTAGAACCTAAAAAAATAATTGAAGCATGCAAGGATGAGAATTGGATCTAAGCTATGGAAGAAGAGTTGATACAGATTGAGAATAATTAGACAAGTTGGAAATTGGTCCCAAGACCAACAAATAAGAATGTGATAGGAAATAAATGGGTTTTTAGGAATAAACTGAATGAGGATGGAAAGGTTGTTAGAAATAAAGCTAGACTTGTGTGTAAGGGCTACTCACAAGTGGAAGTAATATATTTTGAAGAGAATTTTGCTCTGATAGAAAGAATGGAAGCCATTAGAATGTTTTTGGCTTTTGTAGCATATAAAGACTTCAAGGTGTATTATATGGATACCAAGTCTACCTTCTTGAATGGTGAGTTAGAAGAAGAGGTTTACATTGAACAACCAGAAGGATTTCATTATCAGAGGATGTTGATATGGTCTATAGATTAAAAAATGCATTGTATAGATTGAAACAATCTCCTAGATCTTAGTATGCAAGATTGGATAGACACTTGTTGCAATAGGGATTCAAAAAGGGTACTGTTGATATCAATAATTACTTCAAGGTTGTGAGAGATCAGATCCTAATTATGGTTGTGTATGTAGATGACATAATTTTTGGAGGAAATGAAGGTACATGTGTAGGAGATTTGTAGATTAGATGCAAAAAGATTTTGAGATGTCAATGTTTGGGGATATGAATTACTTCCTTGGGTTACAAAACTGTCAATCAAAAAAAGGAATTTTTATTTTCAAAGTATGTCAAGGAAATTTTGAAGAATTTTGGAATGAAAAATTCTAAAATACTATGTACTCCCATGGTTATTGGTTGCAAGTTGAGAAAAAAATGATGAATCTCCTAAGACAAATTAAAGCAAACTTATAGATCAATGATTGGTGGGCTGCTATATTTACTACTACTAGATCAGATATCATGCATGAAATTTTTCTTATGGAAAGATTTCAAGAAGATCCTAGAGAATCACATGTTTTGTAAATCAAAAGGATATTCATATACTTGAAGGGCACTCTAGATTTTGGTCTATGGTATCCTAGGGATATTGATTTCTCTTTGAGTGCCTATATAGATGCAGATTGGGAAGGTTGTTTAGATGATAGATGATGTACAAGTGGAGGTGATTTATTTCTTGGAAGTAGGTTGGTTTCTTGGTTGAGTAAGAAAAATGATTCAGTTTCATTATCTATTGCAAAGGAAAAATATATTTTATAGGCATCATGTTGTACATAAGTGTTATGGATGAAGTAGACATTGAAGGATATTAGATTATCATATCATGAACCTATTTCTATCTTATATGATAATAAAAGTGCTATCGATATTTCAAAAAACTTGGTAATGCATTCAAGGAAAAAGCATGTCTCTATCCAGTATCACTTTCTAAGAGAGAAAGTCATAGAGAATGAGGTGAAGCTAGAGTATGTTCCTACAAAGGATCAAGTTGCAGACATTTTCACAAAGGATCTTCCAAAAGATATTGTAGCATCAAAAAATTTCATCAAGGAAATTTTCACACTTGTTTGGGCCCTCCTTGTGAAATTGAGTCTAATATTGCCTTGATTTAGCATTGTGACGTGGTTGACACATTCACATTAGGTCTTGGGCTCTTGTTAACTAATGTATTTAAATGGTACCTTGCTAAAGTGTTGTGAAGTGTTGTTACACACTTTCACACTTTTCTAAAGTCAAGTATCAAATAATTACACCTAAGTTACCTCCTTTTGACTTTAATCTTTCCTTATTTTAGAGTGTTGTAAAGTGTTGTAACACACTTTCACACTTTTCTAGGATTTTCATCAATAATTGGGTTTTCTTATGCTTTAGTTGGCCCTATTTTGTATCCATAAACCTCATTTATTTCATCTTTTCAAGGATAATCCTGAGACCAATCATTACCCAATCATAATTTAGGTGTTTTAGGTTTGAATGGTCTAGATTTAGTGATCTGGGACTCATTCGCCACCTTGGGAAAATGATCCCACCTAGATTTTTTTATCTTGAACCTAATGTCACACACTTCTAGGAATTTTTAAATTTGGTCCCAAAAACTAAGCCTAGTGGGACTCATTCATCACCTTGGGAGAATGAGTCTCATGTTGCCCAAAATCAAAATTAATTCAAATTTTTTATGGGATTTTATTCTCCTAGATCTGATATTAGCTTGTAGTGTTGTAATTTTGGGAATTCTTGCATAATTGAGTATAAATACAAGTTTCTTTCACTCAATTTCTATTAGAAACCAAGATCTGAAATGCAAACCAGAGAATAACCTTCCACAAAGAGAAAAGTAAAAAAGTAGAGAGTTTGCATGAAGATGTGCAAATTGAAATATTCGAAGTACCAATAATTACAAGAGATAATTTGCTTTATAAAAGAAAGTATGCATAACCCTAATCTTATCTTGAGGAAAAAGATAGCTCATCAAGATAAGGATAAGAACCTATAACCTAGGAATTAAATAATGCCTAAGTAAACTAATGTAAAGTGTAATTAAATAATTAATTACACCAACACCCCCCCATAAGTGCAACTTAGGGAGAAGAAAATTATTATGCAAATGATGGGAGATGGGTCTCGACAACAAAGGCCTAATTAGGTACCCATTTACAAATGCAAAGAGAGAGAGAAAAAATAGTGGGAAAAGCCCCCCTCAATGAGATGAATTGTTACAGAGAATCACTGGAACAACTCTGATGAAGCAGCAATGGAACCCCAAATTCGACAAGCAAGGAAAGATACTTCTGTTTGCAAGAAACCATAACATAATCATAAATGCAACAACAGACCGGATTCCAAGGAACTCTCGAAACTCACATACTGGATCAACCCTAGAATCTGTAAGCAATAGTAGATGAAAGGATGAAGCCACCCATAATGATGACAAAATATGGAAGCTATGTCCTCGAATCCAATGCCAAACTAAAACTAAAACTGCCCATAAGATGAGTACCATCAAGATTCTAGAACATTAACCATAAAAACATGTCCCTCAAACTGAGAAGGATTTGAACCAATGTGGATCAATAACCATAAACTCCCAATGTGAAGTGTGAACCCATGCAAACCAAAGATGTGTCTAGCTAAGCAAGAAAGAGGCTAAAAGAAACAACATGAAACCAGACAAACTCATGCGAGTTGTCACCAATATGAAAGTGTGATGCAAGAAACCCCCTTAATGGAACTCTATATTAGTTTGTTATTACAATACCCAATGATTACAAAAGGAGAGAAAGCAAAAACATGCAGAAACTACAGAAACATAAGTGAAAATGCAAACCTAGTGCACGAAACAAAAATGAATGCATGCACAAAATAAGTTACACATCTTCTAAAAGGGACCTTAGATCTACATAGAGGCCGAAACCATCTTTCTGATGCCACTTGAATTGCAAAAAAGGGATAAGCGAGTCAAAAGATAGGTCTCCTAGAGTGAAAACAGCACAATGTGACTTCTAAGGCTGTAAAAAGCATTAAAAAAGAAAAACCAAAAAACCACCTCTGCACCATTACGTAGAGCTTGGCAATAGTTTTTCAATGATATCTCATTTGCAAAAAATGATGATGTATGCAAATGTTATGCCCATTTCCATGAAAGTGCTTTGTAGAGGCCCAATAACCCTTTTTGCAGCCCTCAGGGGCTAAAAAATAAAGCCCCTGGTCGCTTGGGTGGACAAAGGGGCTGGTGGCAGGCTCCTGGGCGTAGAGCCCCTAGTCACCCATTTGATCAGGGTTGGTGCTTCGGGTGGTGGGGCCTGGAGTTGGGTGCTTGATCGCCCATAAGACCTTGGTGGGGGCTTTACCAAGCCTTGGGGGATGAAACAAAGGCCAGCGGTGCAGGATGGGGGAGCCACCGGTGGCAGTGGCCGCCTGGTGGCACGGGGGCAGCGCGATCCAACAAAACTGGAGGTGCAAAAATCCTTCAGGATTTTTGCGATTTTTTAATTTTTTTTGCACTTTATGCCTCAAAATGCATGCTGGGGTGGCTGTATGGCCTCCCTGGGAAATTGTTTTTGCCTCTCCAAACAACTGTGTCCAAACTAGACAAACTTTATATGAAAATAGGGGTTTTTGGGCATTGCGAATCCAACGGCAAGGTCCGTTTTGGCCCAAAGTGCCCAGAAAATTAGGCGACCCCTAGATCTCTCAGAAAAATCATTGAGCTTGAAACCCTCACAGATCTGGCAAACAGTGACCAAAATGAATGAAATAAAAGCCATTTCTAACTTTTTCAAGCGCTCTGAATCCAATGGAAAACCCCAAATAGATCCAAGATGCACAATAAATATACTCAAGGAATGAAACCCTCGAGGGACCCTAAACGAGTTCTCCAATGTATTCCTCCAAAAAAGCTGAGAAGGGGCTGTAAATCGAAGCTCTGATACCATGTTAGAAACCAAGATCTAAAATGAAAACCAGAAAATAACCTTCCACAAAGAGAAAAACAAAAAAGTAGATAGTTTGCATGAAGATGTGTAAATTGATATATTCGAAGTACCAATAATTACAAGAGATAATTTGCTTTATAAAAGTAAGTATGCATAACCCTAATCTTATCTTGAGCAAAAAGATAGCTCATCAAGATAAGGATAACAACCTATAACCTAGGAATTAAATAATTCCTAAGTAAACTTATGTAAAGTGTAATTAAATAATTAATTACACCAACAATTTCACCCTAAGGGTATGTGCAGGATCATGATTGGCCAAAAAGTGGCGATATGATGGGTATGTGTAGGGTATGTGGTTGACAACTCTTTTTTACCCAAAATTGATCAAATGAAAAGGATTTTTAAAGGAAATTCTCAACTTTCCACCAATATAAATTATGCTTTAATTGGAGTTGAATAAATAATTATTATTTATTTTCTATTTGAATTACGACTAAAGTGTTGATTGATAGGTTGATTGAAAACATCTATATTTCAAACGGTATCACATTTTTTAAATTTGAAATATGTGTCATATTCTATGCTTCATATACTATAGGATTAAAAAAAGAAATGAATTTTATGAATTTTTACCAAGTTAAGGTGATCGACATACAATTTTTTTATATTTTTAAAAAGTAATGAAAAATTCAATTAATTATTTACTTGGAAAAAATTACAAAAAAATATGCATCACATCGGGACATGAGTCCTCTACTTATATCTAAAATCTTATAAAAAAATATTATCATTTTATTGTGGTTAGGGTGGTCAGACAGACACCTACTTCTTATTTTTTCCATGAAATTTAAGTACTACTACATTAAAATTTCAAATTTTCACCAAATATATTTTATTTTTTTAAAACTAAACCTAGGAGTTTAGAAATTACATTCAATTTTCTATAGATTCTATTCTTACATATTTTTCAAATAATATAGATAACTTAATCAATTTTTTACGTCAAGTTGCCTAACTCTAATTTTTCTGAATTTTTTGCCACGTAAGGGCCTATTTTTTCCATGATGATCCTGCACATACCCCTAAGCATTCAAGTACTCATCCTTATAGAAAATTTGAGTTCAAAAGTGTTTTCAAGTGTATTCAAGAGCACTCAAGGGAAAATTATCAAGAATTTTAGAGTAGCATTCAAGCATCAAGCATCAAGCATCATGTCAAGGACTTCATGCATCATGTTTGTTATTGTGATATAGGGTTTATGATTCAAGAAAGTGTTCCATTCAAGATCATCATTTGAGAAAGAGTCAAGATCTATATCTATTGTAGCCATCTCAAGCATATTTACAACAATTTATTGCAAGTGTTTGGTGAGTTACAACATTGTCATTTGTTCATTCATCATTATCCATTCTTATTCAATTTCATTTCAAGGATTGATTTCCAAAATGGGGTTTGACCAAGGAAAACCCCTATCCACTACCCCAACAACAGTTTTCCCTCTCTTTTGTGTGTGATTTGTAGGTCTAGGTTGTATATTTCCCAAGGAGCAAGATTGGAGAAAAGTTGTCAAGAGCTAAAAGTTGTCAAAGTTGTCATCAAGTCTTGGAGAACATTAGAGATCACCTATAGGTTGTAAATAAGAGATTTAGATCCAAAAATCACTCTGGAAGGACAAAGTAGATAGAGAAGAGCATGATTAGCCTTTGAAGCTTCTAAAAAACCCAATTGGACTGATTCAACACTTCTGGTGAATGAGTCCTAGTTCCAATCAAATTTCATATTTTTGCATATTCGGATACCCATTTGGCAATTTCCTATTCCCGCACAGTTTCTCAAAATCTAGACTGATTCACCCAGCTTGGCAAATGATTCCCAATCAAAATTATGGTTAGAATTTCCAATTTTTTGGACCTCCATCTAGCCATTTTCAGATTTCTAGGTGCACACTTTCCTTTCCATAGCTTTCTATTCTGTTTCATTTACTTTTCTAGGTCATTTAGTGTTATTTTACATTCAATTAGGGTTTTTCATTTCATCTTCCATTTCATTATCTTTTCCAAGTCTAAACTTGGTGGTGAACCCCTTATTAGATCATATTTATCCGCTAGAACAACCCTCTTGCAAGATCTCTTTCTCCTTTGCATTGAGATCTAAAGGGTTTGTTCTTGAGTGAAAGTTGGTGAGAATTATCCTTTCTAGGTCCTAAACCCTAAGAAGGAAAGCAAAGAAATTTTCCACCTTTCATTTTGGTGAAATTGACTTTAGAACATCATAATTCTGATTTAGAGTGCATCGCCATCCTAGATCTTGCTTGTGCTAACACTGTATTAGGGTTTGCATTAGTTAATTTACATTCTAGGGTTTCTTTTCTTGCATTAGTGAAAGCTTGTATAGCTTGTGCTTTTGCACCTAATTTCATTGAAAATAAAAAAAAAGAGTTGCTTATGCATCTCAAACACAAAACATAAAACATAATTCAATTGAAAAATTCTATTTTTTTTGAAAAAAATCCCTACTTAGACTCATTTACCACCTTGGGCAAATCACTCCCTTTGCATATTTTGCACTGCATTTTATGGCATTCAAAGTTTAGTTTCTAAGTTTTTGTTTGTTTTTATTACCTTTATGTTTCAATTTATAGATTTTTTGTTTCATCCAAAGAATTGCATCTAGTTTAAATTACTTCATCTTTTGCATTCCTTAAATTCAAAATTATATTTAGAACATTTCATTTCACATTGTTGCATAGTTTATAATCTAAAATTTGCATCATGGATATGTGCTTTAGCAAGCTTTGGATGTCCTTAAATTCCTTAGTGGATGTGTCAAGTTGTTCTTTTGGAAATGATCCTAATGACATTGACCTTATGCTCACTAAACTCCTAATGCATGCCCTCCTCATGATGTTGACATCATTGGAGAATATGATGACAACATGAATAAGTTCCTAAATGATTGTCTTAACAACCTTGAAACTAATTCATCCTTCTATCCATCCATGAAATATCCAAAGCTCCCCACGATACCACCTCTTGAGATGTTTGGTTACTTACATCTCGAAACAAAAGTTGAACCTAAGTTCCCTATAAAAGGTGAACCTAGTTCCTCTAAACAAGCAAATACTCAACCGTTTTATGATAACAAAGTAACAAGCACTCCCATCAATGTAGAAGAAACATATGGAAAAGGATTCATAATCTTGAGTAAACGAGGATGTGATACAACAAATGAACATGAAATTCATCAACAACTAGAGAAAATACCAACTGATGAAAACACAAAGCGGTTAGGATATCAAGATCCCTCTCACAACATAAGTGCTCCTTAAAAATACCTAAGGCTTCCTAGTGATGGTACAGTGATCTTAGATGCTCCTCCTGATTTGGATATCCTTCTTCTTAAAGCAAAATCAATGACTCATAACAGCGAGAAGGATTATAGGATCACCTTAGGTCCTCCTACTCAATCTTCAACTCAAGAAATTGGTGAATCTAGCAAGCACAAGAGACCCTAAAATTTATAAAAACTAAAGTTTCCTTGTCCGCCACCTGAAAGTGAAAGAAAACTATAATTGATTTTGAACAAAGAACTAATAAAATTACCACCAATGAAAAATAGACTAATCTTATATCCTAAAGACACAAAATTTTCACATTGTCGATACCACAAAAATCTTGGACATAGTACTGATGAGTTTCATGCATTTAAATTAGTGTTGAAAAACTTTCACATTGATGGCAATGATTGCCATCAAGTATTGAATAGCATACCCTTTTCCACCCCTTGTCATGTAATAGTTGTAGAACATTTTATTCTGACTATTACATGATCTTTTCCATCACCTACCTTGGCTCATTCTTGTCTCGCACTCAATGGGGGAAAGAAGTAAATAGCCTTTTCCTAATAATTCATTTATCATTGTCCCTTATGTTTTTTGTCCACCTTCCTCTTATACAGACTAAGATTAGGAGGCGAATGACCTTTAGGTTGACTTACATGTCCCTTACTAGTATTTCGCATTATTTCATTTTCATTTTCTTTTGTATGATTGCATGTGTGTGATGTGATCACCTATGACATTTTCTTTTATGTTCTCTCTCTCTTTGTGACATTCCTCTATTTGTACATGCATTTTTCTCTATGTTGTAAATTTTTTATCTTTTCCTTTATCTTTTTCATTTATCTTTTGTTTTCCTTTTGAGGATGACACAAGGTGTTGATACATTCATGTCTCTTTCATGTTGACCCAAAAGTATTTTTCTTTGTTTTCTGTCTCTTTGTATGATTCTTCTAGTTATATGTGTATTTGGAGAATGATGGCAGTTTCGAGCTCTCTAAAAATTATTGCAGCAAGAACATTCTGACCCCAAATCCATCGATCCCTTATGTGTTTGGTGTTTTCATTTTGGGGGCAACCCCTCTCTTTTCCTTGTTCTTTTCATGATGTAGCCATATGACTTAGCATAGGGCATTATAGGTTGTTTCTCATGTATTCTTCTTTGTTTGCATTTATCATTTACTACTTTAAAGTAATTTCTCATAGCATGGTGTTTAACAATTTCTTTAAAGTGGGGGAATACATTGGAATTATTCTTTTGCATTTTTCTTTTTCATGGTTCATGATGCAGTTTTCTTATTTCATATAATGCATTTTTGCTTTGTGGATGAAATTGGGTATGATGTCCCTCAAGAGAATGATCTCTCTTAGCATATTACATTCCTCTTGGTGGCTTGATGTGATACACTGCATGTCCTAAGTTGCAAATTTTCTATTCTTTGATTGGTTCTCTCTTGGAGACATTAGGCACAATTTTCCCTAAGTTAAGACCTCACATGAGCTAAGCAAGACTCCTTTGAACATTCCTCATTTTTCATTTTTCATTTGTAGTTATATGGCCACCTTTCATAACACAACTTTCATGCTTGTGGAGCCATCTTGTTTGTTCATGAGCTCCAAGCATACAAATTTTTTCTTGTCTCATGAAGCTCGAAAACCATTTTTTGTGGCACCTTATTAAAGTTATCAGGAGGTATAACTTTGGTATGGTTGGAGCAGAAAGCCCCATTGAGGCATGAATTTCCCCACAACTACTTTCATGTGTTTTTGAGTGCATACTAGCCATGATTGTATGTGTCTCACCTTCTAGGACTCCTCACCTAGAGAAAATATAGGAGTTTTGTTGCCTCAGAGTGAGTATGCATTTTTTTTTAACAAACAACCTAGATTTGATCCACATTGTGATGGAAAAATGGTTGAAGCTTGATCTGACTCTTTTATCTCTACCTTCTCCTTTTCACCTTTGATAGTGAATGCTTATGTTTTGTTGTTGATCATTTTATCACTCTCATGTTTATTCTTCTATGCCTATGTTGGTTTGTCATGGGATCCTAATCCCAGGGGCTTCACCACCCCTCTTGATCATTGTCATCCCATCTTATTTGTATTGGCACACTTGGACCAATCTTGATGCATGTTTGTCTACTTTAGTGTGAGTTTGAAGCAATTTCATCCTCTCCCTAAAGTGGGGGCTAAATGTAATATCAAAAAATTTAATCAGGGACATTTTCACAATTGTTTGGGCCCTCCTTGTGAAATCAAGTCTAATGTTGCCTTCATTTAGCATTG
>VDFB02260803.1:0-66596 GCA_007258455.2 Sequoia sempervirens | reverse complement strand
ATGTGACAAGATGCCCCAAAACCTTGATTAGGGGAATCCATAGTTGATATATCATTGACATTTGTGGCATAAGATGTCCCCATGGGTGTATAGAGTGGAACTAAATTTGGGTAATAGATTGATGTTGAAATTTTGTTGGGGATGTTATGGTTGCATGCTTAGGATGTCTTGATGCTCAATACCCTGTCGTAAGGTCACTCGGTTTATATCCCCATGGGTTACTTCCATCATTTGTGGTTTTTGCTGGGGTTATACAAGTACTGCTTTTGTCTGCTTCCATTTTTCTTCTATGCTGTGAATGCGTGGTTGTCACAAACAAGTGTCAAGATCTTTGTGAAATTTTTTTAACTCTTAACTATGGAAAAGGTTGAACTGGAGAAACTGGTTGCCAAATGGTCATAAGGTGAAAGTGTTGGTGTTTTGATATGGTTGTTATGAAGCTCAAGACCCTAAGGTTTGAGTGTTGTTTTGGAATGATGCTATTCTTGAATCTCAAAATACTGGAAGGACTGGATCAATATCTCACTTCTTCTTCTAGAGGATATGTTGCAAAAAAGGTTACTTGAACTAGCCATGAGGTTCAAGTAACTATTGATGTCTTAGAAGTGCGAGTGAGGGAATAATCCCAGTATATTTGTTTTGATTCTGATTTCCAAAAGTAGGATGGAATGTTGACAGTGGATGAAGGACTATATGAACTATCTAGGTTTCCAATTATTTTGTTCTAACAAGGATCATGTAAGTAGCTTCGGTTCATTTTTTTCTAATTTTTAGCAAGATGGAGCAAAAGCGATGGGTTTTGAGTAGAAGTGACAAATTGTGAGCAAGAAATACCAGTTTTATCAACTGTAGCCTTAAATTTGTTGAGTGCATTAGATTTTGAGAAGCAAGTACGAGCAGAAATGTCAAGTGCGACTTCTGTATTTATTTTTCCAATGTAGTGAGTTACTCAGTCAAAAGTGAGCTATTTTGGCAAGTGCGAGCAGATTTCTGGCAAGTGTGTTGGAAATTTTTTGGCAAGTGCGGCATAAAAATATCAAGTGCGCCCAATTTTGCATCAAATGCATTGGTTTTGTCAAATGCAAAAAAAAATCATCAATGGAGTTTATGGGATAGAGAGAAAAAGTGAGCTTTTTCAGGCAAGTGCGACTAAGTCTTGGTCAAATGCACTAGAAATAGTAGTAGAAGTGGCTTCTATTCAAAGTTGTCTTCCAATTTTAGTATTTGGGAGTAGCATTGATGTTTTTCTTGCAGTTTTTGGATGTCTTGATTTGTTTCCAGATGTGGCAAGTGATACAATTTTTTTTGACTGACTCATAAAGCATGTACTTGTGTGACTTGTATGTCTATGGCTTTAAGTTGTAAAATCACGATACCCAAGCCATAGTTTCCAACATTTACTTTGAGCCAATGTAGCCTAAAATTAAAGCCTGAATATTTAGAAACCTTTAAGGAGATCCTTAAGGAGTGAAAATATAGGGCTTCTTTTAAAAGCATACACTAATTTAAAGGGTTTGCAATTTTGATAAACATGTTAAGTGTTTGTTTTGATGTGTTCATTTTAAATCAAGCACAATGTTTGATGTCAAATTTGTTTTGAATGCTTTTGGAAAGTTTTACAAAAACAAACATCACAATCCTAGAAATAGAAACCATTCTTTTAGGTATAAGGCTTGCCTCATGCCCCGAAGGGATGATTTTACATGGAACTTATGGCGTAAGCCTGAAGTTGAACATGGCAATTAACTTCTCAGAAGTAAATTCTGATGCACCACTTTTAAAGAATGTTTTTGGATAAAAGGGTAGCTTCTAAAAACATTGGTTCTTAGTCATGTTTTGGGATTATTATTTTCGGATCTCTATACATGTAGTGTTTTGCTCAATTAAGAGGCCTCCTAGCCCTTGCAGGTTTTTACGTATCACATGAATACTGGGGGAGATTGATGTTAGTATAGAACAACAACACCCGGTGGATGATGAAATTTCTTCACAGCCACAATAATTTATATAGCGGACCAAAACAAAGTGTCGCTTGGGTTTCCTTTGAGTTCTCCAATGCAGGATGTGTCTCAAAAGGTAGGCCCTCTAAAGGTATGTTTTGAAGTAAAAAGTGCAAAACTCAAGATGATTCTAATCACCCAAGATCACCAAAAAGGCATGAGGGCAGAGGATAGTCACCTAGTTTTCCAAACAAAAAATACACTTCATCGCAATTTGATTCTTTTTAAGCACCTCGAGTGGTGCTATTCCCAAAAAAATTGGAATAAGATAACAATGGTTCTTTTTAAAGCATCCAATAGAAGTGTTCTGGATATCAATCAATGAGATAACAAAGGTGCAAGACAAAAACTGATTTGTTCATTTTTAAGCCCAAAACTAAGTGTTTTCTAGATCCTGGTCTTACTTGGTCAACAAAAATGAATTTGAGCATGTGTCAACAAAAGGAAATAGTTTGGTCAACAAAAAGAAAATCAAACATTCCAAGTACCAATTTGAAAGTTTAAAAACATTTTTTAGAGCACCAATTGAATTGTTTGATTGTGTTGTTCTTTTTATGCACCAATCAAAAATTTTCTAACTTAGAAAGCTTGTTAAAGATTCATTTTAGAGCACTAAATTGAAAGCATTTTGTTTGTGTTATTCTTTTTAGGCACCAAAAGAAAGATTTCCTAACTTAAAAAGCTTACAAGATTCATTTTAGAGCACTAAATTGAAAGTGTTTGTTTGTAGGGTTCATTTTAAGCACCAAAATGAAAGTATTTTTTTAACTTAGAAAGCTTGAAAAATTTGAAACTCTTTGACCATTCGTCTTCCCTCCAATAAACATGTTAGTTGTTTTCATGAAAACATGTGCCATAAATCCTACAAGATCTACACAAGAGATGTTAAAAAACTTTCCAAACACAACACACAATCAAACGTTAGGGTTAGACAATTGATTAACCATCAAAACCCTACAACCTAGACCAAATTACGAGGTAAGTTAGCTTTAATCACATTAATGGAAACTTTAACTGTAAAAAAATTGAAAAATCACATACACCATTACAAAGATCATGAAATTCTACCCCATTTAAAAAAAGCACTAAAAAATACTTCCGTATGACCAAGATATGGTCGTTTGAAGATAGGGTAAAAAAAGTTCCAATTGCCAATCAATAGCACCATGTTATGTCAAAAGTGCCTCTGTTAAAGAGCAAAGGCGCCAAAAAATGTCAAAAGCACACTCTGTCAGAGAGAAAAGGTGCTAGAAAAAGTCAAAAGCACCATAAGCACTATGAAAAGTGCCCAAATCACTATCAAAAGTGCCAAAACCGTGAAAGCAGATGCAAAAATATTCTGGAACTGTGCATGAGGATTTTTCTAGAGCACTTCTAGGAACTGTAAATTTAGATGTAGCTCATAAAATTGTTAGTGTTGAGGATCGAGGTCCCACCGAGTGTGCCAAAATGTGTGAGGGGGAAAATTTGAGGGTCTAAGCAAGATAATTGCAAATGAAATAGAAGTTAATCTAATCAAAACAAGAATCTAGATCTATTCCTTTACTCACAAAATGAAGCTAAACTATTACTGAATTCAAGAAACGAAATCAAAAGATGAAAGAACACATGAATTCACAAAAAGAATAGCATTACCATCCCATGTTAGAGTGTATTCGTAAGATGTCAAGTTGTTCATCTTATTGTGAAGCCTCCATTGTTGCGTGCGAGAGATTTGAAGAGTGTGTGTGTGTTTGATCGAAGATATTGGTTCGAAGGTTTGTCAATGTCAATTTGGCATTACTTCGTTGCATAAGGTATATTGATTCTCCAATCCTTTTTTGTGAGGAAAGAGGTTTGTTACATAAAATTTGAGATTTGAAATGGATGATCAGGATCGCGTGGTAGAATATCTTGATCGACGGTTGAAAGATGTTGAGAAGAAATAGACATGAATAATCTATGCAAAATAGATTACATGATTAGTGTGATTGAAGAAATAGATTGAATAATCTGTGGGATTGGGAAATAGATTGATCAGTTAGGAATATAGATTGATCAGTCAGGGATTAGATTGAGAAATTAGGGGATCGTAATTTGCTCAATCAGGAAAGTGGTTGAGAACGATTAATTAATTGATTTAATTAATTAATTCATTTTGGAGTTGAACGTGCAAATCAAGTTCGACTTTTGCAAACAAGGTTGCATTAGTTTGATTTGATTTTTGATGATGATTTGAATAGTTTATTCAAATTACTCAAATTTGGAGGGAAAGTGAGTAAACTAATTTATTATGATTTTAATAATCTAATTGAGTTAGGGGAATAAAGTCATTTAGTGACATAATTAAATAAGTGTTGTTAATTAATTAATCAGGAAGAATAAAGTTAGATTAGGACTTTAATTTATTTAATGGGTCCAAATGATAAAACGTGAATTAATTAAATAATGTTGTTTTATTTAATTAATAGCAAAAATAGGGTTTTATGACTTTATTAAATAAATGAAATTTATTTAATTAGTCAAACAATGATGAAAAAGTGAATTAATTAAATAATGTCATTTTATTCGATTAATAGAGGAATTTAGGGTTTTTGATGAAATTGATGTGAAATGCAGTGATATTTGATAATAATGATGCCGATGATGCAAGAATGTCATTTAAGGTGTGTGATAAGTGTTAGGTCAATTTTACATGTCTACAATTATAATATATATATATATATGAGTATTAATGCATTTATATTCATAAGAATGTTATTACCAAGCATTCCAAGGCCGTGCTAAGTGTAACAAAATATTGATGTAAATAGGGAAATAGTAATACCACCGTTATTAGATTAATATAAGTCATAACATAGAGATCAATATTGCACACAATGCATAGGGAAAAAAGTCTAAATCAACACTATATTAAATGATAAATAGTTGTGTATCAGCGAACGCTTAGGCCAAGTCATAAATACAACGTGAAAGTGGAAGGAAGAAGACCAACTAGCGCATGAATAGGCACAAAAATTCGAGGTTAAGGAGCCATGTTGGAAGTAGGATATAGTTGTTTTGAAACAACAAGTAAAGATAGTTTAAGCCAACGCCAAAAGGGAAACATAGACCGCACATCATATGAACAGTGCTATAGTCATTCATTATGCATTGACCAACCTACAAATATAATGCAATGTTTAGAAGACTCAATTATAGGTTAAAAGAGATATTTGAAGATTATTTAAACGCTAACTTGGTCTTAGCACAACAAAAACCAAAAGCATGATATAAGGATTTAGGGGGTGCCAAAATATGAAAACTGCATTGCAAATAGAAGTCTAAACTGTAATCTTTGTCCAATGATGAAAGACAGTAAAATGTGGAATAAGTCATGTTAAAGTTGTCATATTTGGAGTCGACCTGTTTATCTTTCACCTTGCATTTCTGAAATGAATTCTTGTTGTCTCTGTTTCAGTCGATCTGTTGCTCTCTTTGATGAGTAATGATTTTAAATGCTGCCGCCAATTTGGATTAGTTGCCGAGTCAAACTTTATAGTTGAGAAGTTTCATTCAACATATCTTATTTGCAGCCAACTAAGTCTCATATTTATATATAAATAGGGGAGAATATTACTTCATTTGGGCGCATTATTCAATTGTATTATGTTGTTTTTAGTCTGAGTTATTCTTGCAGAGCTGAGAATTGTTTGTGAGGAAAGTTAAGAAAGAGAGTTATTGTGAGAATTTCTGTATGGATTGGGAGAAATTATTGAGGAGCCTTGGAGTGGATTGAGCTTGGAAACCAATGTGATCAAATTGGAATTAAGCATTAAACATGCATGTGGTTTCTACACTTTTATGTTTTTGTGCTTTTAAAAAGATTGAGTGACTTTGAATACTTGCTTGGAAAAATGTGTAGTGTTTATCATAAGATGACAATTTTCCTTTTGGATGTATGTAATGGATTCATGATGAATCTAGATAGGAAAAGTATTTCCTTGCTTGATATTTTTATATATTCCATATTACGGGATAGGTATCTGAGACAGTATTAAATATTATAAAGATAGAGCTTATATAAGCAATACTTAGTTTGAAGAGTTGAAATATTGAAATTGCTTGAGTTTCTTTGATAAATGTGTCATATTTATTTGTGTGAGGTAACCTATATTTGATAGCATATTATGCTAGGAAAACCCTAGAGGTTAATGAGGTTAGAAAACATGACAACAATGTTGGTACGAAGACTTGTTGTCATGAATAGAAAGAGACAACATGCAAACCATATTGTTAGTATATACTTGAATGATCACTTGATCGTTGCTTTACTTAATTATTGATTAGAACCCTAGGTTGAGAATAACCTACATGATCAGTCTAATAATTGCTTGTTGATTTTATCCTAGTATTAGGGTAAACTAAGGATGAGATTATCCTATGTGATTAAGTTGATCACTTGAATTTATGAAATTACTATTTGTTTGGAGCCATAGGTGGGTATTCCCTATTGAGTTGGATTGTTATTTGATTGGTTGTTTTAAACTCTTGACATGAAGTCATTTTATTGATGTGATTCTACTTTTTGAATATCCCTTGTAATTGGTGAAATTGTATTCTTGAATTAAGAGTTCTTTATTGTTGAGACTATACTTCTGTTTGAGTCATTTATTGATTTGATTATTATTTTGTTTGAGGCCACTTATTATTGAGGTTTCACCTTTGAACAAAGGTCATTTATTAAACACGGATATACTTTTGAATCATTTGTTGATGCAATATGTTCCTGAGTGGGGTCATTTTATGATGAGAATTTATTCTATAAGAAAAAGAGGCTTATGTAGCTATACTATAGATTATGAAGTTATTCGTAAGATAGAGCCATGGGAAGTTCATAGGCTAATCCTGGGGTTAGGCATAACCAAAGAAGGGAATAGCTTATGCATTGTGTTTACTTAGTAGGAATGTTATACTCATAGGTTGTTCCTAGGGTTAAACACTACCTTAAGAAGGGAATTGCCTATGCGTAGTTATTGTAAAAGAAATAGATTGTTCCTAGGTTTAAAGATTGCCTTAAGAAGGGAATTGCCTATGCATAGTACATGAATGGTCATTAACCAAATAGAGCCAAGATAGTGGGTGAATATATGAATTTTTATATGAAACTTTGGCCAAAGTAATGTAAGTAGCCACTGTTTACACTGCTAAGGTTCACTGTGTCTAGTATAGACATTCTAGATCAAGATTTTCATACTCATAGTGTAGCTACTGTATGATTAGGTTCTAGATTGTAGGGCACAACACTAAGCTCAGGAAGGCTATTTGTTATGGGGTTTCACCAACCAATATCTTCATCAAAGGGTAGGGCCATCTTTCCATACATGGGAGATGTGCAGGGGACCGCATTTGAGTCCATGGTTGGCAAAAAAGCGCTTGAGTGATGCTTCTCCTCATTAGTTGGTGGCTGAGGTTTGGGGATGTTTGTGCCAGTATTGGGGATAACTAGATTGTATGCACCAAGGAATGTGGACATCTAGAATGTATGCGCCAATGCGGCGACATCAAGACCAATTTGTGTATCTATTGACAATGAAGCTCAAAGAAGCCATGTATGTTTTCTTATATAGATATTACTATGGAATTTGTAATGAAAGAGATGTTATCTTGAGATTTTATATATGTCATTATTTTGGAAAGATTGTAATATTCAATTATAAATGCAAATGGAAAGTTTGGAATATGTGTTATTTCAGATGTGCATATAGTATTTAAATTACAAGAAAATTTTTAATGCTATGTGGTGGCATCATGAATTATTCACTTGTCATTAAAACATTGGTAATTCTTTTGAGTAGAAAAGTGGGGTTGTTACAGTATGGCTATTACTCTAGACTGCATGGATTCTTTTCTTCATGGCCAAACCTTTCTTTCTAAGAGAGTTAGTTACTCCTTTAGTCACATGAAAAGTTTTCATATATTTTTTCCTCACACTTCACTCATCCTTGTGGTGGTTTTTATTATTAAAAATTGTACTACTATTCATCTTATTAATTGGCACGATAAATATCGAAGAGTTCCTTGATACACAATAATATGATTTATTATTTTAATTTTCTCCATTGTAGTGTTTTTCGGAGTCTCTTAGCATAAGAAAAAATGGGACCTCTAGTTTTAGAGAGGAACACTATAGAGGAATTTGGGAGAATGTGACCTCTATTGAAGAGGAATGAAGACCCCTTTAAGGTTGAAGATTGTAATGAGATCAAAGTTGTGTGAAAAACCCCATTGTTAGAAGGTGAAAGCTATAGGAAGTCTAAAAAAATCTTGTAGCATAATGGAATTTTCGTAAGAGTGTTGTATTGAGCTTCAAGAATTCAACACCCAAGCTTGATTTTGTAAATAATAGTTTTTTTTTTAAATTAACAAAAAGATAGAATGATAACACAATTATACAAAAAATGTTGATTTGGATGTAGGGAAAAGTGGTAAGACCTCCACCTAGCTAGGACTTTAGCAAAATGGCCTCAAGAAGGGTGTGTTAGAGAAGCCCCCCAAGGTGGGGAGGAAGAAAGATCAAGATAAGACTAAATTGATGGGGGAGACTTTAGTGGAATCAGGTTCAGTTAAGACCCTTGATTCTCACTTTTCCAACCCACAACAATGATAGTTTTTCCTTGGAATGTAAGAGGCTTGAACAATGCTCCTAAATAAAAGGTTGTTCAAGAATTGGTTAGAGGTCATTCACCATATATTATATTTATCCAAGAAACTAAGTTTTCAATGGAGAAAATGTATAACTTGGCTCCTAAGTTATAGAGTCATAGTTGTTGTTAGTGTATTGGTGCTCAAAGTAATGCTAGGGGTGTCGCTTGCCTATGGAATTCAATGAAGGTAACTCCTTGGTGGTGGTTATCTAGCAAATGTTAATAGCTACAAGCCTTGAATTTAGTGAGAATATCTTACTTTCTAATGTTTATGACCCTACGAATTTCCCTGGTAAAATAATTCTTTGGTCCCCTTTGTGATATATTCGATCTATTTATCCTCTATATCCTTGGATCATGGCTAGGGACTTTAATGTCATTACTAGTCTCGAGGAAAAGAAGGGGGGGCTGGTGAATCTTGGCTCTTCTTCCATTCTCCTCAAAGCCAACATTGTATCCTTGAATATAGTGGACATAAAGCCTAGTAATGGTGTGTTTACTTGGAGTAATATATGGTGTGGTAAGGATTCTATCTTGGAGAGGCTAGACAGATTTTTGGTGTCCTATTTTTGGCTTGGTAGCACCTAGTCTACCAGCTCTAAAATTTTGGATTGGCGGGGTTTAAATCATTGGCCTATCATATTCTCAGCTTGCTTAGTGGGGGTCACTAAGAATCCATCCTTTAAATTTTAGCTTATGTGGTTAAGAGATCCTTCTCTCCAGGAGCTCATGTCAGATTGGTGAAGTAGGGGAAGACCAACCCATGGCATAACTATGTACTCCTATAAAAGATTGCAATTTATGAAATTTTAGCTCAAAGAGTGGAATATACAATATTTTGGTAATATATTTAAGGCTAAAGCATCAAATCAAGCTCGGTTGGATGCTATCACTCGTCAAGCTAGAGAGCATGGACTTATAAAGGGATCTCTTAAGGAAGAAGCTATTGCCTTGAAAGTCCTAGAAGAATGGGAATTGTGTGAGGAATTTTTTTGGAAGCAAAAGACTCAGATTGAATGGATTTAGGAGGGGGATAAAAATATTGCCTTCTTCTTTAATTCTATCAAGGCCAGGTGGCATGGGAATATGATCAATTCTCTTTTGTCCTTCTAGGGAGTCCAATTGTCTTCCCTTAGAGATATATCTAAGGAAGCCTCATAGAACTTTTCAACTCTATATATTGAAGACTCACTCCCTGCAAGTGACGAAGAATATAGGGTTTTGGAGGTTATTCCTTTAGTGGTGAATAGGGAAATGAATGAGATGATCTCTAGAGTTATTTCCCTCGAGGAATTGGAGGAAACTGTGTTTCAGATGAAAAAGGGTAGGCCCTTGGTACGAATGTTTTCCCGATTCAATTCTTTCAAGAATTTTCCAAGAGATTATAAAATTCAATTTATTGAAGGTTCTACAGGAATCTTAGAATAACAAGCATATGTTGAGAGAAATGAATGCTACCTTTCTTGCTCTTATCCCCAAAAGAGAAGGAGCCAACTCGTTTAACCTATTTAGGCCAATAGCTCTTTGTAATGTGGTGTATAATATTATCTCTAAATTTATAGCGAAGAGTCTCAAGCCATGGATGAATAAGATCATCTCTGAAGAACATGGTGGATTTGTGGTCGGTCAACAAATTCTAGATGGGGTTGTCATAGTGATAGCGGCCATACATTCTATGGCTAGTTCAAAGGAAAAAGCAATGTTTATCAAATTGGACATAGCTAAAGCTTATGACTAATTCAAATGGTCATTTCTTTAGAAAATTATCTTGGATTTTGGGTTTGGAGTGGATTGGGTATATTGGGTAATGAGTTGTGTTAATTCTACTTCCTATTCTGTGCTTGTTAAAAGTGAGCCTTCTGAGTTGTTTGGTGCTTCTCACGACCTTTGGTAAGGGAATCCACTATCACTGTATTTGTTTGACTTAATGGCAGAGGGTCTGGGAAGAGTTATTAAACATCAAGTGAGTCAAGGTTATATTCAAGGTTGGTATTGGGGTAATGGGATGCTTCCCCAACCTCATTTGCAGTTTGTTGACGATACTGCATTGATGGGGGTTGCTAAAATAAGAGAGCGACTAATATAAGGAATATTCTAGATATTTATCTTGTAGCCTCAAGATAAAGAATCAATGAAGGGAAATCCCTCATTTATTTCTTCAACACTCCTAGTATCTAGCATCAGATTGCTTGGATTATTAGATTCTAGATTGGTGCTCTTCCTATGATGTATCTTGGTATACCTATTTTGGGTGGCTCCTTACCTAGGGGAACTTGAAAAATAATCTTGGATAAGTTTTAGGAGAGAGTCAACAACTGGACCTTCAGGTGGCCCTCCTTTGCTGGGAGAGTGCTTTTGAAATTTTTTGTCCAAGCTTTTCCCATTTATAGATTCTTGGTTCAAGTGGATCGTGCAAGCTTTATAAAGGATATGGATACATTAACAAGACAATTCCTATGGGTTGGTAACCTGTCTAATTCAAAGTGGAGCTTGATAAAATGGGAGACTATTTGTGGGCCAAAGCAAGATGATGGTCTAGGGCCAAGACAGGCTAATCTCACTGGCTTGGATTTGGTGGCTAAGCTCTATTGGAGGTGGTGCACGAATCAAGATCATGCTTGGGCCAAGATTCTCACTGTAAAGTATTTGAGGGGGTGGCAGATGATGAGGTACCCAAGATAGGCCTTGAAGGAAAGGGTTCCATGATTTGGGATATTCTAAAAAGAGGTGCAAGTTTGATTAAGAACGATTTGTTTTGGATCTAAAATAGAGGTTATGATGCTCTTTTTTGGTATGATTCTTGGGATGGATTCCCACCAATTATGTCCATGTATCCTCATCTTCAGGACCTTTGTCATAGTTTTATTGAGGCCGATTGGTCTAGTGTTAAGGATTTCAAAATTGTGCATTACTTGGGGCATGCTGAGGTGTATAGATGGAAGGAGCCTAGCGAGTGGCTGGTTGGGGGTTCTATCTAGGATTGTGCAAAGCTAAAAATAATCTTGACAGGTAGAGCGTGTAGTTCCCTAAGAGGGAGATATTCCCTAGCTTAGAGTTTAGACCCTAAAGGGGTGTATTCGATGGCGTCTGGCTATCAAGTGTTGATTTCTCAAAAATGGGGGTTGTGAAGTTACTTGGTGGAAGAAGGTGTGGAATAAGTTTTCTTGGCCTAAATGTAGTTTCTTCATGTGGTTGGCAACCTGGAATAGGTGTCTTACTTGGGATAACCTCAGGAAAAGAGGTTTTCAGAGGCCCTCTATATGTGTCTTATGTGGTAAGAGTGAGGAGTGCTTCCCTCACTTGTTCTTACAGTTCCCCTTTTATAGGATTCTTTGGCATAGTTGGTGGGGTATTTGGAAGCAGGCATGTGTTCATGCTTCATCTATGGTAGAATTTTTGAGAAGTCTAGGACAACCTCCGACCAAGACTTTCAATCTTCAGGTGGCTTGGAGTATTGGCTTGTCTTGCATCATTTGACAGTTATGGTTGGAGAGGAATCATAGAATCTTTTAGGGAGAAAGGATAGCAGTTCAACGGATTTGGAAGAGGATTACTAGCATGGTTCAGGAAACGGTGAATGCTAAATGTGATGCTTCTTCTCCAATGGAACTTGGAGAGGAAGGGTTAGTGAAGGAGTTGGGCCTAGGAGATAATTCTACAAGGTCCTCATCGACAAGGTGTAATCGTCTGTCTAGAAAGAAAATTCAGAGAGATGGTAGATGGAATGTGTCTCCCCCTAGTGTTTTAAAAATTAATACTGATGGTTCCTCTAGAGGTAATCTTGGGCATGGTGGTGTTGGGGAATTGGAAGGGATAATTTTGGTAATGTTATTTTTTTTTTCCATTTAGGAGGGGCTCCACACTAATAATCTCATGGAAGGTTGGGCTATCCTCATAGCTTTGGAGAAGGTGCGTGCTCTTGCTTGGTGCATGATTATTTGTGAGTTTGATTCTCAGATTTTGGTTAATATGTTGAATGAGAAGAATTTGGCTTGGGTCAATTGACAATTGGCTGTGGTTGCTCGACAAATTCTCTACTTGAGAAACTCGTTGAAGTTAGTCTCTTTTGTGCATATCCCTCATGAGTGGAATAGGGTGGTTGATTATTTGGCAACATGGGCCTCAAAGAAAATGGGTGAATGGAGGGTTGATGATTGGGAACTTTTATCCCAAGATCAATCCCATAGTTTAGATAGATTGATTTTGGAGGATATTATTGGTACTTAATTTGTTGTGGGAAGCTTGTGTTGAGTTGGTTCCCCTTTTGGTTGAGTTTGTTTTGGGTGTATTTTGGTTGTTTGGCCCTGGCTAGGTTGAGTCTTGGGCGGTGGTTGCTTTGTAAGATGGTTTTATGATTTTCTAATAAATTTTTACCCATTTTTATAAAAAATACAATTATACAAAAAATTAATGAAAAAAAGTCAAGGGTTAGATAGTGAGTAACCTAAAGAACCAAATTTTTTTAATGGATAAATCTAAATAATAATAATGACAAAATAAGGAAAAGGAGGAATTTTTAGCATCTATGCAAATAAAAGGAAATATTAAAATTAGAGTAGGAAATGTTATAACTAGAAGTTTAGAGTTCTATGAGTATTGAGATGACATTGTTACAAAATATTACTTACAAGCAAGGATTATAAAATATTTAGTAGGGTTTGATTAAGGGAGAAGAGATTGAAAAATATGGGTATTAGCTCAAATCATTTTGAAATATTATTCAAAAAACATAAGCACTTCTAATAGTCTTTAAAATACAACTTGATTGAAGGGGAAACATAAATCTCAAAACAAAATGCTAACAAAATTGATGTCTATTATCAATGTTTTGAAACACAGTACATTCGTTTTGCTCTCTTTATTTTAATGATAGATCATGTAGTGTGATTCAAAAAGTTTTTGATAGAGGATCAAATAGGTTTTGAAGGGACCCAAAACCCTTTACAACCAAGAATAAGGCCGCAGAAAGGACAACCTACAACCAGCCAAAAACCAGCTCCCAAACAAGACCCTTCAAGATTTACATTTAGAACTATTCTTGTGGGAACAGAGAGTCATGTCAAAAGAAGGCCTAGAGAATTTTGTTTTCTTGCCCTGAACAGTAATCCAACCTTCTTCCACTTGCACTGCCTTATCATGCCAAGCCAACACACTATTTTCCTGAAGATGAATGCCTGCAACCATAGTCTTAGAGATTTCATCATTGTTCCTTCGTGCAGACAAAGACTTATCTGAAGAGTTGCCAGAAATGGGAGCCGTAGCGCTATCACCAGTAATGGTAGCCTGAGACCTAGTCATTTGCTCAATAGGGGCAGCCTTAGCTGCCCCACCATTTGAGGCATCTAGAGGAGATGCCCCAAGACCCTGTGATTTAGAAACAACCACCTCAGAAAAACTTCTATGTTGTTCAGCTTTCTTCTCAACAGTATAATGTTGTTGAGAAGCGCCTTTCCACCAAGTAGCCATCTTTGTTTTTTTCTCAAATCCGCATTGTGTAGCAGCATGTCCTGTTTTAAAACATCTTCGACAATGGAAGGGAATCCCTTCATAATCCAAAGATTGGACCCAAGAACCCTTAGAAGATTTTAGTAAAACCTCAGTAGGAAGCCCTTTTGAAACATCAATTTCAACGAGAATGCGAGCAAAGGTGGAATGGAAAATGTTAGAAGATTCATCATCCACCAACAAAAAATCACCAAGGGCTTCACCAACATCCTCCAGAAGAGAATCACTCCAAAGGTGGAGGGGAAGATTAGGCAAACGAACCCAAATTGGGATCTTGTTAAAAGTTTCAGAAGTAAGGTTAAAATCTGAATGTCAGGGCTTAATCATCAACAAATATTTGTCCTCCCAACTAAAAAAATGATCACATAAAAATTTATTTATGTCCCGAGCATTGTCAAACTTAGCTACAAAAAACCCCTTAGCCATGGGGAAAATATGAACTTTACTAGAAATAAGAAGCTCCCATTCATTGGTGATCCAGGAGTGCAGCTGAGGGAGGCTAGGCCAAAAACCCCTAAACCGACAGATCACCCCACGAGCGGAAAGCTCAGCAACATTATCACCTATTTCTTCTACTATCTCGTCCTTCAGCTTCACTGTGATGGCATTTTTCATCGGGATAAACCTGCCAAATGACATCCTACCATGCCTGAGATCCACATTCAACCCCTTAGCTTTCACTGCAGAGCCAGTACGCTTCGTCCTCTTGCCAATCCCTATGTGAGCATCACCTCCTATGCCATTGCCAATGCCCTTCTCCTCCAAATGCAGAGAACGACCATCGCTAGAAAAGCACGACCCTCACTAGCACGGGCCATAGTCTCCGCAGACGGGTTTACACTCCCCGCAGTCAGTTTTCCATTGCCTTTTGTCGCAGCAGAAGGGAATCCATCTCCATTCGCCGCAAGAGTAGGGTTTCCATCTCCATTCGCCGCAACAAATATTCAATGTTTTTCCTCAGGGTTTGTGATTCAAAATGTTGATAACAAAAAGCTCACACAATTTAATCCAAAACATACAATTTTGATAATATGAATTATGGATATCATATTTTTGAACATTTCATTATTATGAAAATAAAATATAATCAACAAAGTTGACTTCTATACTTGTATTTAAAATAAGAAGAATTCTCTACTAAATAAAAGATTAAAAAATCAAACTAATGACTTTAAATCCCCCAAAAAAAACTTTAAACTATAATAGATAAACCATTTTTTGTACGAGTGTAGATATGAGCAAAATCCTACATAAATTCACCTTTGAAAAGAATCAATAAATTTATGTCAAATGGTTGCTTTGGCATCTACCATACACATTCTATAGCCTATTTTGTATGATCAGCCATGCAACAAATTTCTCACTTGAATTTTTTTAAAGAAAATTGCAAAGATTCTTCAAGATCTACAATGAAAATTTGGAGACACGAAACAAAAGAATTAAAAAGTTGGAGACACAAAACAAAAGAATTTAATAGTTTGTCTATATAGAAGATCTCAAAAGATTTTTGTTGGAACTTATGTTATTAATACTTCTCAAAACAACAATTTTTTATTCCATTATTGCAAATTGTGAACCGATTTCATTATTTTCTTGTTCAAAGATTTGCATATTTAATTTAATTTGTAAATATTATAAATCAGAACATTTATCTTCTGCATGCAAATTTAGCTATGAAATCTAATTGCAAATTACCTATCCTATGGCAAGCATGAGGGGACCTCTCATAAGTTTCGATGATATGGCAAATTGAAGAGAGTCCGGCACTTGAATGAAATCCAACTATTAGAAAAAAAGAAAAGAAAAGTTAAACTTGGATTCGGAGGAAGCAGCGGACTCCTTCAACGCTTGTGCATTCTCACAGATCTTCCTCCTCTTACAACACACACTATGCCAGTTACAAACGAGTTTCTTGGGTTATAATGATGCAGTGTGTGAATGAATGAACGGCACGTGGTACAAAATAAAATAAGAAAATATGGCAGGAGACGGGGGGTCAGGGCAGGGCAAGTGTTCCTGTTTCGTCTCTTTATATCTGTGCACCACAAGCAATCTTCTTTATATCTTTCTCTGCGATTGTTAAAAGCATTTTTGAGGAGATCTAGAGTGCATGAAAAGCTTGTTGAAAGATGCAGCAGTATCGGCATGTAAAGGCAGAGAAGAAAGATGCTTCTACTGCATTGCTCTCTGCTTCTTCTGCCATTGAAAAATCAGAATACCGAGATGTTAAAGCAGGGCCTCTGTCACCGAAATCAGGGGCTGTTGCTTTTGCTGCGCCTCTATCTATATCTTGTCTCAATCCAAAAGCTGAGGCTCTTGCAGAAGCGCACAGAGGAAGGGTTGAGGCTGAGGCTACTGCTTACTTAGACTCCCAAATCAGGAAGCTGGAAGCTAAAGCCCAAAAACTTCAGGTACACTAAGTTGTTGGATATATCTAGTCCTCTGTTAAATATGAATTTTAATTATAGTTTTGTGTTTTGTTAAACATTTTCTTGAGGGAATTTATTGGTTGTTTTTGCAGGCAAAGGCAGAGAGGCAGAGAATGCATGAAGAATGTAAGGCCGTTGAAGCAAGAAAGAGAGAGGACTGTAGGGCGGAGCAACTACTTCAGATTGCTGAGGTATCATTAAATCATCACCTTTTGAGTTGGTATCAAGGATTTAGTATTTGATTATAAAATTATGTTTAATGTTGCAGTCGTTTCTAGGTTAGATTGTGTGAGAATTTTTTCATCAACATTTCAGATCACACTTCGTGATCCATCATCAAGATATAATTGTTGTTTTAATTGAAATGGAGTAGGTGAAGGCAGAGAAGATCTTATCAAAAGCTCGTGAAAATGCACAACGAATAAAAGCCCATGCTAATGAGCACACTGAAAAGTCAATTGCAGATGCATACACCAGAGCTGAAAGGGTGCGTATGGTTCATAATAATCAAGCGAATTATTTCTGAATTGAAATTGTGTCAATTTTTATATAACTTTTTGGATCATACTCTATGATAATTTAATGATTTTTTCCCCTTTGCAGTGGAAAGCAGAAATAGAGGAAACAAAAAGAAAAGAGGTGGCAGAGTTAACAGAGCGTGTGCATATGATGATAGCCATTGGAGAGCTTGCATCTGCGCAGAACAACAAAGGAGTTGTTACCAAAATGAAACAAAGCTGGTCATGCCATCCATAACAAAATATATTATTCAAAATTTCATTTATTGGTTGTGTTGTGTGTATTTTAATGAGAGTGGAAGCTGATATAACGCTGTCCACTCTCCATAAATTTAGATAGCTTTGTGAGTTATTCATATTTTTACACTCCCTATGCATTGGTTGATATGTTTAACATGGTAAATAAGGAGTCTGATGTCAAAGGAAAAAGGGGCGCCCCTTCCTTTTCAGACCCAAAGAGATGACAGTCCAGGAGAGAGATTCTCTCTTCTCTACATGTATATATTTTCAATAGCAAAAATAATATTGATTGCTGGTGAGAAGCGAAGCAATTTTCTTCATGTGGGTGAGCCAATAATTTGATATAAAGTATTTGGTTATAAAAAGAGTATGATAAGTCTTGTGTTTATTAATCATAAAAAAAATACATTATAATTAATTACATTATAATTAATTACGTTTCAGAATATTTTTTATTTAAATATGAATAGGAATTGCAGTCAATTGAAATTATTTGATTTTAAAATTATAGGAGATGTTAGTTTGCAAATTTTTAGATTAAACTGTGTAAGATCACACTACATGGTCCATCAATAAAATGAGAAGCGAGAGAAGAGAATGATGGATCATGTAGTGTGATTCACAACATCTATGAAGAAAAATTGTTCACACAGTTTAATTCAGAAATCTGCAAACTATCATTATGGACTATGAAAATGTCATGTCTTTATAGATGATGTTATCAAAATTATAATTGTGGTGTCTTGAACTTCTGTTGAAAAGATTTCATGTATAAATAGTATGATAATATGCAATCAATGTTTTCTTTTTCTTCTTTATTAATCCCTGTCATGGGTAGGGATGCTATAGGTATTTTTTAAAACTATTTTTTTAAATTTTTTTTGTAAATGGAAATATTAATTTACTTTCTAAAGATTTTTTTAATGTTATTGTTTTACTTTTTGGTTAAAAATAGTTTGTAAATTTTTTGGATTAGATTTTATAAATTTATTTTCTTCATCAATGTTCATCTATATGTAAACTTTTATTTTTAATTGTGATGTATCAATTTTCTGCTCTTTGGCTATCTCATCTTGATGATGGATAATAGAATATGACCATAAATGTTGATCAAGAAAATAAAGTTACATGATCAAATCAAATGACAAACTATTATCATAAAGTATAAAAAATTTATATCTTTATCAAAAATAATTTTCTTTCAATATTTTGACTACTTAACAAAAACTTAATTTTAAAAAACAATCAATCAAATTGTTATATATATATTCTGATGCATGCTGCACTATGGGAGTAAAATGGGCTTCAAGGGCCCTTCTTTCAAGAATTAGGTTTTCATGTTGTTGTTTAGATTATTTTGGTTAGTAGTCACTATTAAATTTTTGAAGAGTAATTTATGGGCTGGTGGTTCCATGAATTTTAATTTGGTAGTTTTTCAATATGCAGCTACTTCTTATTTTGAGCCTCCCATTTTTTTTTATAGCTTATTTTCAATTCCTAAACAATAGCTGCTCCACCAAAATAGGAAAGATTCTAAATTATCCCTTTTCCACAATTTTAAATTTGCATGGGAACATTCCGTTGGTTAAATATAAGCATAAGTAAAAAAATGCAAATTATCCTTTTTCCACAAGTTTAAATTTGCATGGGAACACTCTAGTTGCTTAAATATAGGCATAAGCAAAAATTGCAAATTATCCTTTTTCCACAATTTTAAATTTGTATGAAAACACTCTGCTTGCTTAAAAAATGCACTTAAACAGCCGCATGGGGACATGAGATTAGTCTTTGACATTCAATTTGGTATCTAAATTTTAGACAAGATTAGATGTAAGCTTTTTTTGGTTTATTGCTGTGCAAACCTAGATAAAACATGTGCCACAAATGCATATCATCTAACATCAATCATCTTTTTGAAATAAAAGGTGCATCACAAGAAACCTTTGATTATTTTTGTTTAACTAAAAATATTTTCTATTTTTATTTTCTATGTTATGTTTATTTCAATTTAATATATTATTTATGTTAATAGGGGAGAGGACCCAGTAGTTGTGTACCCTAACTTCGCGCTTCTCAAAATCCTACGTGGAAATTTCAAATTTATAGTGCCCCTCCAGTCGTTGCTACTATGTGTTTAGATTTGTTTATGTTGTTAGACAATATCTTTATTGTGATAGATCTTGATACATTGTTATTATTTTATGATCACCGTCATTGGAGCGATGTTGATGCTATACTTTGATGTGATGATACTTTATGTGGTTGCTTATGATTTATGTTATGCTTATGGATTAGCATAGTTGCTTTTTGGGTAATATTGATGTACAATCATATGATGATTTATTGGTGCTTTATTCTTGTCAGTATTGTGTGACTGTATTGGTGAAGGGGACGAAATTACATCACTCGCATGCGAGCGCCCTGTGATTCCGTGATTTCTCTTCACGGTGTGACTGTTATGTTTTTATGTATGTACGACATTCGTCTTGATTGCAGGATTGCAGGTATAAGACATCATCTCCACCTAGCTTGATAGGTCTGAGCATGTCCATTTTTCCCAACGGTTATGTTGATAGGGAGATAGTATCAGAGTGGCCTTGTCAAACCACAAACCCAGTCACAGTGTGTCGTCAGTTCATGGTTGGTTTGTCGTAGTGTCATGTCGTCTTTGTTTGGTTGATAATATATTATCTTGCGAGATTGTTTGTGAAAATTAATGTTTAAATGTTTTAAATGTTAATTTATGTATTTTAGATTAAAATTGTTAAAAGTTGTTATTTAATTTAATTCATCTTCGGTAAGGTAATTGAACCTTTTGATTAAATTTATCTTATTAAGTGGATAAATTAATTAATTAAATGCTTGTTGATTAAATAAATTAATTAATTAAAGTTGTTTTGATAAAGTGCATAGTTTAAATTATTTAATTTTATTTTGAAATTAAATTGTAATTTAAATACTGGGATATTTAATTAAATGCATTTGTTAATTTTAATTGTGCACATTTAAATTAAGGAAAATAAGATATTTTAAAAGAACTGTTTTCTTCATGTTATGAATTTTGACTTGGAGTTTAAAAAAAATGATTTTGACTTGGAGTTTAAAAAAAATGATCTTGAGTAGAATGTTGAAGTTAGAACTAATAGTTCAATTTTGATTACATGCAAGATAAGTTGTAAATGCATAATGAAAATATCTTTGATTGAGAAGATATCTTATGTGACAAGTGTTAGTTAATTTATTAAGGGATTTGATTTGGGATTATTTCATGGAAATAATATTGGGATTAATTGGAGGTAAGATTTGTTTTCACGAGAATAGATACAGGAATTTTGTGTGAATTTTTTTGTTAAAAATTGAAAAGGCTCTCAGGGAAGTTCTTGGTTGGATTTATTGTACATTTGGAAGAGGAGATATTTGGAAAAAACTTGGGATTTGAAATACGAAGGCTCAGCTTCATTCTTCATCAATTCAAGCTTGAAGATCCATATTCCTTATCTTAATTGTTTTTTTTTAATTTGTGTTTTTAAAAGATTTCCTGTACAAAACTGTAGAAGTTTGTAGAAGTTGAAAGGTTAAAGGTTTCATTTATTTGGTAGAGGATTTGTTACAAATTTTGGAAATATTCTCTGTGAATTTCTTGGAAACCTCTATAGAAAATTGTGAGATCCTTAGATCCTCTGTAGGGAATCAAATTTTAAACAATAGAAAATTAAAAGAGGAAAGAACAAAAGATTTAGAAAATCTCTGTAATTCATCAATTTTGTCTGTAGAAGACTTCATTCAAAATTGCCCATTTGTGTTGTTAAATTTGCAATTTTATATATATGTAAAGATATACACATACAAATATATATAAATATGTGCTTTTGAAGCACTCAAATCTCTATTAAAGAAATCTATATTGAAAACCTGTTTGAATCGCCGTACCGATGAACTGAATAAATCAAGGGAGAAGTTTTATTTAAAAAAAATATTATACAAATTTTTGTGTATGGAGGAAGGCTGTGGCTATTCCCATAGCCGCCGCCGCCCTAAGGGAGGCGACAGTGGGAGTAGCCCAGCGTTGCCCCACACAGGTCGCGCCCATATGGAGTCGGCCATGGTTTGAACAGCCATTGAATGGCTTTAAAATTTCTTCCGTCTGTCTTTGAAACCTGCGTTCGGTCTGTACTCGTCTGCTAATCTTCAATATGAAGATTTCGATTTATTTTAAAAGGATTTTATTTGATATATTATATATTTTATTTAGATTGTTTTGTTTATGTTATTTTTAGTTTGGTAATCTAATGGATTTAATATATATTTAAATAATTATTATATTTAAATATATGTATAATTGTGTATACGCACATAAATAATTATATGTATATTTTAAATATATATTTATTTAAATGTATTTTGATAATATAGATGCATGCAAATGTATGAAATGTATTATTTTTAGAATGTTATAATTTAAAAGAGAAAATTGAATTTGAAATAGTTGTAATTGGAAAATTGATTCAAATGATAAGATGTAATTGTCTTTATTGTTGTAATTGATATTGCTTTAGATTAGATTAATTTAAACAATGTATTATTGGTTTATAACTTGATTTTTATTTAAATATAATTGTGAAACTTAAGTGAATACTTAGATTTATCTTTCTTTTTGCTTGAAACGAAATTATGATAAGATGGGTTATTTTCAAATAATGTGTAATTGAGGAAATTTAGATTTAAACAATTTGTTTGATTTGTTCTTAACCTATGAATAACATTGTCTTGAGTTAGAAATAATTGGGCAATGTAATATTAGATTTTATCTTTTGCTTGAATTTTTTTTAAAAGTTATGTTTCTCTCATTCTCGTTGTTGGGGAAAATTGAGTTATTGTTTATGTAAGACTTCCAGATGTGTCACCTTTGTGGTGGGGTTGTAACTTGTGTTGGTTTGGATTTTTAGTTTACTTGGGTAGTGCACGTGGATATAGTCAGTTTGAATACCCGGTTACCACGAACGAGACATGTGATATGGTGTGGATACCCAGTTACTACGAACGGGTTGTGTGACCTTATGTTTTAAGGTTGAGATGTGTTATTATTATTGTGCACCTTGTTTACCCATAGTATTGTGGATTTGAACTTTGTGTTGTCTGTAGGAGAGTGGCTCTTTGTGGGGTTCTGACACACAAAGGGGCATCAGGGTAACTCACCTAGGGTTTAATCAAGTGATAATTAAAAGAATTAATGGGGAACTTTCACACTAATAAAGATAATGAATGCCTCTCTCATGGGTCATGCGCTTGTTAAGGCTTGAGATGAAACACATACTTTGTATGAGGGTCTGGCGGCTGGTAGAGGCAATCCAGGGTAATCTAGGATGGGGGTCCAGTAGCCTAGGAAGGTTGAGCTAGGGTAACTCATATCAAATTATGTGTAACACTCTTCCTATGACAATATTTAGTCAGTTAGTGAGTGGATTGTATAGATGATGTACTTGATCCTTGTTATCTGGAAGCAATGTAACTGTCTTGTGAGTTTTGTACTTGTGTTCTTTAGAAATGTATTTGCCTGTGTCTAGGGGTTGTAGGTTTTTCCTTGGAAACTCTTTTACTATCTTCTAGCACAGAGGGAGTGGACCTTTGGGTACCACACGATTGGGAGGAAACAATGCTATTTCTTTCGTTGGGTTCTTTCACCAGTGTTGCTATTCTTGGATAACTTTGTTTGTGGGACAAGTTCCTATTTTTCTCGTTCATGTTGGCGAGTACTTCTTGATGGAGAGCTCATGTGTACCAGTGGACTTGTTTATTCTTTCATGTACTTTTTTGTAACAGTTGTAACCATGTAATTGTATCACTCCTCAAGTGTAATCGAGGAGCGTCTTTGTTATTTGTAATTGTAAATCTTATGTATAAACTATCTCATTTGTGAATGAGCATTGTATTGTAATATGAAATGAATGTAAGAGGTATGAAACAATATCACATCTTTTGTATCTTATGTGTTGTAATTTAATGATGATGGATGTATGTACTTTATTTATGAGCATTAAATACATGTGATGTTTAATTGTATTAGTTAGACTTGCACTTTGTTTAAGTGTTTCCACGATCCTTAGAGAATGTAGGTGTTAGTGGAGCGTAACTCATATGTTTAAAATCACTTTAAGAAAAAAAAATTGTCCGCTTTTGTTTAAATGTGTTGCATTATCTAGGGTTTCAAGGTGGGTGTTACAAAATCACTCCAATTTTTTTACAACTTACTTGGAAAGTTCCCTACTTACAACTTTCATTTTAGGACCACATCATCAAATATGATGCCACATCAACATGCTTTTTGTCAAGGTGTCCAAAAAGGCCCCAAAAAAAAGTGCTACCAATACTTGTGCATTCACATCATGGGTAGTTGAGCGCTGATGTGGCATCACATGATTGGTTTCTTTTTAGATCAAAGGAATACATTTTGTTTATGATAGGGTAGTCATGTCACAACTATTGGACATTAGATAAAGAAGTACTATCACAACTATTAGACATTATATAAACAACTACTATCACAACTATTGAAACATGCTCAACTATTGGGTCCTCTCCCCTAGTTAAACAATATTGTCATAAATTATCAATTAATTACTTTAGCTAAACTTCAATATTGAGGGAATTCAAGATTTGCACAACTACAATATTATCAAATTGATTCTTTTAGCATAATGAGCTTTCACTATAAAATTAATTATACATTGTAATTTGTGCATGACTACAAATTGGCATGCTGATTTAGAGCATTTGTTTTCACTCAAACATATGTTGACTAATTTATGACTTAAGTTGAAACTATCAAGATCTATGCCATAGTTTGGAAACTTGGAATCTTGCCTTACACTTGGGATCTATTGCATGTTTATTACATGTTTGGCATCATTGCTCTTTTGGTCATATTAGACTAACTTATAGAGTCCAACTTTGACATATTTGGACATGTATAGGCTACATCCTATGGTAGATATTAGTGTTTCCTAGCCTTATCCAACTTTTTCACTTGTGGAACCTCATCCTATTCAAGGTAGGTAGGACCTATCATAAAATTGACTCCTTTATTTGACAACAAATGTGTTATTTGAAGGACCAAGTAGCTATCAAATAAGATACAACAATTGGTCTAACTATTTACAAATGTTGTGTCACTAATAATACCTTAGCTAACAATTAAAATACCATAAATAAATTGGTAAACAACATAATTTCATTTACACAACCTTCTCAAATATCTTTTGAGCTTCATTATTTTTATTTCCATTTCTTGCAATTGATTTTGTTATGCATTCATATAGCTTTGCCTTACTTTCATATAGATTCTACTATATTGTTTATAGTTTGAATTAATTCTTTTTCTATGCTATAGGTGGGTGGGATTTGTTTAATCTACTTTAATTTTGTTGATAATCATTTCCTTAGTGAGGAGCACTAGGTGAAGGGTGCTACCACAATACTGTGTCTCACTTTTGGGATGTGTTGATTTTTGCTTGAAATCACTGTTTTGTGAAAAACTAATGATTTAAGTTTTGAGAGGCTCCATCTAAAGGGTTTTAATTGAAGAGGGATAGATAATACCCCCTTAGATCAAACCCACTTGGATAGAACCCCTCTAGTATTAAATCATACCCACAATGGAGTCTCCTTCGCACCTATCAAAATGCTGGCAAAAAACCACTTTTTCTTTACTTTTTGAGGGATTAAATAACATTATTTAAAAATTATATTTATCAAGATTGTAGCCCTCAAAATAAGCTTTCTAACAAGTATAGGTTTGATATATTTTCATTTTATTATGTATTTAATTTTTTATTTTTACTAAACATAGGTTTTTCTTTAAACATCAAGCTCTTTGTTGTGCAGAGGTGGAAAAATAGTAAGCCATTGTAAAAAAATTTCAAAAAATACCCATTCCCTAGGTATTTATGTCCTTGTTTCACCCAAAAAAGAAAATTTGGATTTTGATATATACACAAAAAGTTAGGCTGTACGACACACATGTATGTCCAAATTATAGTTACAGTGACTTCAAAAATTAATTTAAAAAAAATATGCAACAAAAAATTATGAAAAAATATCCTTTCCCTAGATATTGATGTTCAAAATCTATATTTTAAAAATTAGAATTTAATCCTTTATAGAAAAAAAATTATGTTGTACGACACAAACATTACTTTATGAAAATGTTGTTTTCTGTTTAAAACCAGTTATTAAAGGAGATGTTGAAAGATTCATAATTTATTTCAAAAAATTTGAAAAATAAAAATTTAGAATCTACACACAAATTTCCACAAATCACTAGTTCACATCATCTTCAAATTCTTAATGGTTTAGCTGCTATAGGTCTCAAAAGATGAAGATTTGGTTAAAAATATTGATGTAAATGTCCATCTTGGGCAAAAAGTGAGACACAGTATTGTGATTTCACCCTAAAATACATACATTGGTGTAAGAGATTAAAAGGAATACCATCAAGAAAATAAGATTAATTCTTCACCAAGCATGGCCTAATCGTCTATGCTATGGGAGTCTTTATAGATGACACTACATAATTTTGGCTTAAACAACACACCCTAAGCTTTGACTTGTTTAGGTGGATCATTTGAAATCGCACTAATAGGTGGGTCCTACTCGAGAAGCTATTGTGATTTTAGATGACTCTCCTAAACAAGTCAAAGCTTAGAGTGTGTTGTTTAAGCTTGCCCCATTGTGTAGGCCTTTGACAAGAGTGTGGATGATGACATGATTGTGATAAATTGATCCCATATTTTGGTCAGTGAGAACAATGATGAAAAGGCTTGCATATTCGAGGTTAAGCGAGCTATAGAGACATCTTACTACACTATGTGAGTAAAATAAGCTTGAAGGGCATGTTCTTTCCCAATTATGAAGTTGTGCAGTCCATGCCCACCATAAATAGACATCGATGAAGGTTAGAGTAGTTATCAGAGATAAAAGGACATATAATTTAAAGTGTCATAATTTTGTATCTTTAGGTTGTTGTTAACACCTTTCTTTGTGTTAAAAACTCATAAGTGATAGAGGGAAAATGAATTGTTGGTTCATTCAAGGACATATGGATTAGTGGGTCATAATGGGTTTTTCATTTGAAGTTTTTTTATTTTGAATTCTTGAGTAAAGGAGTAAAAAATGATCATGATTAAGATATGGAGGTATATTCTTATATTTCTTATATAATTTTTTGTTGAAATAAGTCACCTAAACCAATGATGTACTGGCCACAAAGGGGTTAGTAGCTTGGTGGTAGAGCACTTCAACAACAAATGGAAGCTCCTAAATTTGAGTCCTAGTTGGTCCATGAGTAGTAGTTCAACATAGTATTAGAGCTAGTTGGTCCATGAGTAGTAGTTCAACATGGTATTAGAGCTAAGGTAGGCTAGGAGCTCCAAGCACCTTTGGTCTGGTTTATTGGAGGGAGGTATGTTGGAAATAAGCCACACCTGGATGACCATAAGGGGTCAGTAGGTTAGTGATAGAGCACTCTAGCAGTAAATGGAAGGTCCTAGGTTTGAGTCCTAGTTGATCCATGAATAGTAACTCAACAATTTTGGTATGTTTAAGTTCTTTTTCATTATGAAAAAATATGAAAAAAGTTTTATTAAAAATTTTCAATTAACAAAAAATGGTGAAGGGTTGACTCAATTGGATAAAACATTGAATTTTCATTGTGGAGACCAAAGTTTAAATCTCCAAAGTGACATCTAAGGTGGAATTCTAAGTTGTGAATCTTGATCTTTCATTATATGAGTCATATTTGTAAATTTTTCCAAAAAAGAAAAGACAAAAATTGGAGGGAAAATGTTACAAAGATAGTTAAAATATAGAGGTATATTCTTGTATATTACATAATCATTCATTGGAACAAAACAATTGTTTGTTAATATTCCTTTAAAATTTTAGCTATTACTACTTTCACCAAACCAATTATTTTTTAGCACTTGGAATAAACCTAGGGATGGGATTGACTTTTGACTATGATGTCTCTATATATGAAAATCTTGTTGATTGTCGTAGCATAGAATTGGCTTGCAATTAGGATTTAAATTCTACAAGTCCTAAACTTTATAGTCATAGATCTAAACTTCCTCGTCTAGGTAGTTTAAAATTGACCAAGAACATAAACATTTGTGCAACCTAATATGTTATCAAAAAGTAGATTAAGTAACTGTATGCAAGAAGAGAAACTTAATCAAATAGTTTTACACGACAAAACACTCTAGAATACCACCTTGAAGCATCAATTTATTAATGAGTTCTATTACTTTTATAGGTAGAAATAATTTATCCCCATGAGTCTTTGACATTCAATTTGGTATCTAAATTTTAAGCTAGTTTTTGTTTTGTGTTTCTTGTTAAATGTTTAACTGGGTCTTATGGCTTACATTGTCTTAAATACTATTCTAAGTGTCTAAGTTTTTGTTTACTACTTTGTCACATGTACAAGCCTAGATAAAGCACTTGTCACAAATGCAAGATCATCTAACATCAATCACCTTTTTGGAATGAAAGGTGCATTATAAAAATGTACATGCTATCTTCTACAATTCTAATTATTTTTGTTTTATTGAAATATTTTCTATTTTCTATTCAATAATATGTTTAGCTCAATTTAATATATTTCTTATGTTGATGGTCAAACAATACTATCAAATTATTATTTAAATTGTCAATTAATGACTTTAACTAAACTTCAATATTGAGGGAATTCAAGATTTACATAATTGCAATATTTTCAAATTGGTTCTTGTAGCATAATGAGCTTGAACACTGTGAAATGTTTACATTGAAATGTGTGCATCACTACGAATTGGTATTTTGATTTAAATATTTTTCATTTACAAACATATGTTGAGATATTTATGGCTTAAGTTTTGGTTTGAGAAACTATCAAGATCCATGTCTAGTTTGGAACCTTGGAAGCTTGCCTTACATTTGGGATATGTTGCATGTTTATTACATGTTTGGCATTATCACTCTTTTGGTCACGTAAGACTAACTTATAGAGTCAGAATTTGACATATTTGAACATGTATAGGTTGTATCCTATGGTAGATACTAGTGTTGCCTAGCCTTATCCAACTTATGCACTAATGAAACCTCATCTCAGTAGTCATTTCAAGGTAAGTAGGACTCATCATAAAATCAACGCCTTTATTTGAAAAAAAAAAGTGTTATTTAAAGGACCAAATAACTATCAAATAAGATACAACAATTGGTATATCTATTTACAAATGTTGTGTCACTAACACTACCTTAGCTAACAATTAAAATAACATAAATGAATTGGTAAAAACCATAAAATCATCTACCCAACCTTCTTGAATACCTCTTGAGCTCCATTATTTTGATTTATATATGTCGCAATTCATTTTTTAATTTTATGCATTCATATACCTTTGCCTTACTTTCATGTAGATTCTACTGTGTTGTTTATAGTTTGAATTAATTCTTTTTTCTATGTTAGAGCTAGGTGGGATTTTAAATCTACTTTAATTTACGCTGAAGAGTGTCCTTATTTGAGATGGACAACCTCTTTTTTGTCATCAACGTTGTGCAATGCTTAAAAACGGATGCCAATGATTAGAACAATCACATCCGTTAAAAGCTTTGCCAATTTTTGTTCACCACTTTCCTCATATCATTTAAAAAATTCGGCACAGCCGTGCAATTTTCTAGAGGTATAATTAACACGTTTTCTTTTGTTTTTCAAGTGACATTTCTCCGTATATATAGTCTACGAAGAACAACGATGATTGACTCATATTTACATTCTAAAATTACTCTAAACCATTCTCACAAGGGCACTACTATTTAGTGATTCATTAATAGGGTACCATGCTCAGCCATTTGCATCTATGAATCTCAACTGTTCATCATTTTTCATCATTTTTCCTACTATTTTTTTTTTGTTTTTTGTTGCTTTCCCCGCCGCTACGGATGCACTACGAATCTCAGTCATTCATCATTTTTTTGTCATTTTTCTGGCTGTTTTTCGTCATTTTTTGCTACTTTCCTCGCTTGTATTGACCTTTCACTTCTCCAATTTGGCGAGCTACAACTTGAAAATAAGGTTTCACTAAATGTTTGGTATTAAATAAAGAACATGGTAAGAGCGGATAGGCCAAATATTTAGTATTGAATAAAGAACATGGTAACTAGTAAGAGCTAGGCCAAATATTTGGTTAAGAGCTTGGTAGGAATGTAGGATAAATAAAAATTAAGTATACCTACCTACGTCACCGCCATGTGTTTCCTTCCTTAGCCTTTTCAACTTAACTTTTTTATATTGTAATTTATTTGTTTTATGCTATTTTAATTACTATTATATTTATTATATTATTATAATATTGTATAAAATTATTTTTACATATTATATATTTATATTATTAAATTATGTATTATATTTTTCTGTAAATTATATAATATATAAATAATATAACAATATATTACATATAAATTGTTTATATATTTATATTTATATTGTATGTTATTTAATATTTATTTTATTATTTATTATATTTAGATTTAGATTATATATTATATTATACAATATGTATTAATAAATATAAATTTATTATAGGGAGCGATGGCCAATGGTCGAGCTCAGGAAGAGGAAGCCGACGGTCGGATTTAGGAGGAGACTGCGACAAGGGTTTCTCCTGGTGTGCGCCTTGAGGGAGAGAAATCAAAGGAATCTGTTGCCATTCCCCGACCCAACGGTGTCGGCTCCAATGTGACCTTTCAACGGGTGTGTCAGAATGCTTCCAGCGTGAGGAATGATCAAAATGCAGAGTCTGTGGCAAAAAAAGCCCTTGTAGAGACGACCGAGATGTGAATGGGAGTCTCTTCACAGGGCTTGAAAAGCAGAAGATTGCTGCTCTTTTTTCAGTAGGCGGGGGTTATATGAAGGATTCGAAAGCGACTCAGGTTGGGTTCACACAACCAGAACCACATCTGTCCCAAAAACAACAAAACAAAAGAGTGATAGAAAGGGGAGGAAGGATTGTGGATTTTCCTTTGTCATCTAGCTCAATCACAATGGAGTTAGATGAGGAGCTCGAACAGGAGGTGCTTTTTAATATATATATATATATATATATATATATATTTCTGGTTTAGGTCTTATTGGAAGATTTAGGGGATTTTGGCCAAGCTTGATAGGCCTCCATGAGTGGATCTCTAACCACTGGCAGAATGTCTTAGAGGGGTATGTACAAATTTATCCCATGGCTAAAGGATTTTTTATTGTGGTTTTTGAGAAGGTGCAGGATAGAAACAAGATCCTCTGTGAATATCATTGGGATTGGGAAGAAAAATTCCCTCTAATGTTAAAGCCATGGCATCCAACATTCAATCCTGCCATTGAAAGGTTTGAAAAGGTTCCTATTTGGGTAAGGCTCCCCAACTTTCCATTGCAGTTTTGGTTTGATTCGTGCTTAGAGGCTGTGGGGAATTCTCTAGGAAGCTTTCTGATGGTGGATGAAGGGTCTTCAAACCTGATGCACTCGACCTTTGCCCAGATTTTAGTGGAGATGGACCTGGCAAAGGCGCCTTCAGAGGAAATCAGATTCAAAACTTTGAAAGGATGCTGGGTGCAGCCTTTGGATTACGAAGGGATACCCTTTAGATGCAGAGTGTGCTTTAAAACTGGGCATTTGGCTGTTGAATGTGCCAAGCATAGAGCAACCAAAGCAGCCTCTTGGTGGAAGGATGCTGGCTTCCATCACTATATAGTGGAAAAAAAGGTAGAACAAAAAAAGAGTCCTCAAGAAAAAAGTAGGGAGGAAGGGGTCCAGGAAGAGTTGGCATTGGAGGAGGTTGGTAGTGGGGAGGTTCATCTTCAAAATGGAGCTGTTGTTGCACAAAATGGAGATCGGGTTGGGATCAGAGGCAATGTTGTCTACAATGAAAGAGAAAAGGAATTGAATTCCAAATCTTGGGCAGCCACTGCTGAATGTCGAGAGAAAAAGGGTTCGAAGCGGTTGCAAGAGAAAGGTTTTGGAAAACGGAAAGGCGAAGTTCAAAGACAACTTTCTAATGGAAATCTGGATGGTGCTCCTAAGATTCCTTATGACAAGCCTGTGGATTGGCAAAAGGAAGCTGCAAGGGTAGAGGATGGTTGGAAAACAGTGAAGGGCAAAAAAGCAAGGAGAGAAAGGAAGGATTCCTTTGCAATGGTTCTCAGGTCCTAGATGAAGCGCAGACCAATCTGAGTACTAGGTTCTTAAACTGTTAACAATTTCCTTGAAGGATTGGAGTTTATAGGCCCATGCACCTGTGTTGCAAGTGGTGCCTTTGTTTATGGTCCTTTGTTTGTAACTCTTATCTCTAGTTTCTTTGTCTTGTTGGTTGTTGTGGGATCTTTTAGAGGAATTTAGTGGGTTTGGGGAAGGTGTCTTATGTGGAGGTTGAAGGGAGTTTTACTTTGTAATATTTTTTATTTCAATAAAGTCATCATTATTACCGATCAAAATAAATAAATATAAATTTATTATATTTAAATTTATATTATTTATTATATTACATAAAAATAATATTATATAGTTACATTGAAAATGTGTCATATTTGAAGCAAGCAATCTAATATCGGTGATTTTAAATGATTGAGAATGTTTCATAAACATGCACGACTATAGAAATGATCTCACCCATTCATTTTTACGATGTTTTGTGCACGCCTACATGTCTTGAATGCATGCCATTCATGCTTGTTTGATTTACAGTTAGTAGCATCCAACATGTGCAATTATGCCTAAATTGTTTCCAGGTGGACATATTCGTGGGGAGATGGAGCAAGAAGGAGTGTTTCTAGTGCAAATAATGGGGACCATGAGGATCAAATGTTCATCATGAATGGATTGGTTTCACAGTGACCTCCAACTCTAAGTGGAGAGTCGTTGCTTACAACACCTATGTCATGCCACACATACATGCACACACACTCTATGTTTCTCCCTCCCCATCTATAACTCTATATCTCTCACTCACTCACACACACACTCCCTATTTCTCCCTCCCTATCTCTATTTCTATTTGTTTATCTCTTCCCCTATCTATTTCTCCCCCCCTCTCTCTTTACTACTTTTTTCTATCGCCTCCTTTATCTCTCTCTTGCCCCTTCTATCTCTATCTTCCCATCTTTCTCTTTCCATCTCTATGTATATTTCATTATCTCTAACTATCTCTCTTATTCACTCCATCTCTCTTGCTCTCTCCCTATATATAGCCCTCTCTCTACCTCTCTTTATATATCACTTCCTATATATTTATCTTTCTATCTCTCCATCTCCCCTCCCTCATTGTCTCCCTCTCCCTCTTTCCTCTCTCCCTCTATATATCTCTCTCACTCTCCTTTATATCTCTATCTCTCTCTCACTCCTCTTTCCATTTCTTTCATTTCATATCTCTCTACATCTATCTCCCTATCTCCCTATCTCTCTATATATCCCTTTATCTATATCACTCCCTCTCTCCCTATATCTTCCTATCTCTCTATCTTTCTCCCTATATCTACATCTCTTTCCATATCCCTCTTTATCTCTATATATCACCCTCTATCTACATCTTTCCCTCTCCCCCCTCTTCTTTCCTCTCCCTCCTCTACCTATCTCTCTCCCTCCTCTACTTATCCCTCTCTTTCTCTCCCCACCTCTTTTTATCTCCCTCCTCTCTCTATGTCTCCCTCCCTCCCTCCTCCTACCCCCTATCCACCTCTCTATCTCTACCTCTCTCCCTTTCTCTTCCCATATATCTATATATCTCTCTTTATCTTCATGTATATCTATATCTATGCCTCTCTCTCTCAGACTCTCAATATCTCCTTATATCTCTATCTCTCTATCACTCTATTTCACATTATATATCTCTCAGATCTATCTCTCCCCATCCCCCTCCCTCTATATCTCTCTATCTCCCAATCTCTCTATATTTATCTCTCCCTTTCCCTTTCCCTCTCTCCCTTTATCTTCATCTCTACCCCTATCTCCCTCTCTTCCCCTCTATCTCTAAACATGTCTTCTTCTCTTTATGCATCCATCTCTCTCCTTCTCCCTCTTCCTCTCTCCCTTTATCTTCATCTCTACCCCTATCTCCCTCTCTTCCCCTCTATCTCTAAACATGTCTTCTTCTCTCTATGCATCCATCTCTCTCCCTCTCCCTCTTCCTATACCTCTATATCTAATTATATTTTCCCCTCGATCTCTATGTATCAATTCTTATCTCTATCCTTTTCATTTGATTTCTCCCTCTCTATATATTTATTTTTCCTACCTCTATCTATACTTATCTCTTCTCTCTCCATTCCATATCCCTCTCCTTCTCTATATCCATCTCTATCTCTATCTTCTTCTATATCTCTATCTCCTTACACGTCTCTCTCACTCTTCTCCCCTCTATCTCTCCTACTTTCTATCCCTATCTCTCCCTCTATTTCCCTCTTTCCCTATTTTAAGAATATCATGATATTTTTGGTAATGGAGCCTTATTATCTTCTTGATTCAAAGGTTTTGTTTCAATAATGTTTGGATCCTTCTAAGCAGATGCATAGTTTCTTTGAAGCTATCACTTCTCTAGTAAGACCTTTGTTGCACAAATGTATGCAAAAAATGGACCAATTTTTTTCCTAATTGACCTTCCACACCTCTTTGGCATACCCATTGCACACTAATGTGCAATTTCTAGTAATGTTGATAATCATTCCCTTAGTGAGTAGCACTAGGTGAAATGCATACATTGATGGATGAGATTAAAAGGAATACCATCAAGAAAATCTTGACCATTCAATTTGCAATAATACATGATTGCGACATGGGACCTTGTCATATTGCAATAAATTCACATTTATGATATATGGAAAAGATCTTGACCTCACATTTATTAAATTTCTAAAAATAAACTTTATTTAGATAGTCATAAATGATGGGGAACCACTCAAATCTTTAGCTTATTTTTTTAAATTTTAAATTTAAATTTCTTTAGATGAAGATAAGAACTCTATTTATTCTTCACATAAATAAACACATTTTATTTAGCTAATTTGTAACATTTTTCCATTGTTGCGAAAATATGTAAATTAAGTGTATTTGTTACTTTTGAGTTAGTAGATGATGTCAAAACATATTTTTGTTTGTAATCTATGCAATGGTATGATAATTTCTAAACTTATTCACAATTGCCATATTTAGAAGAAGTGCTAATAAATAAGATAAAACTATTTGAATGCATATGTATTTTAATGTAATTTTCATAATTATTGTATTTGATATTTTAAAAATTCATAGATATGTTGTTGGGTGACTTTATGATCATTTGATACTATATGCATGTCTTAATTGTGTTTGAATCAAATGATATTAAATAAATAATTTTTTATATCTATATTGCCTCAATGTTTTTTGTTATAGTTATAAACATGTGATATGATATTTCCTTATATTTTATCATGTTAGACATGTGTAAGAATATATAATAAAAACATCCTACAACAATTAATTTTTATTAAGTGTAAAAGAGTGATTAAATTCTTTTAACAATATAGCCTATTCATTCAATCATTATACAATGAAAAAATTACAAGTATACAACATATAATTTTATTACTAAATATGTGTGTGTGTGTGTGTGTGTGAGAGAGAGAGAGAGAGAGAGAGAGAGAGAGAGAGAGAGAGAGAGAGAGAGTCTATTCATTCAATCATTATACACAAATAAATTACAAGGAGATAACACTTGCCTTTTTTAGGCTAATTATTTTATTTTTTAAAATTGTGTGTGTTCAAAATAATTATTAAATGCATTTTCATTTTCTTGAGAAAGGCTTGGTAGAAGCCATTAAATAGTCTTACAATTTTTTGAGGAAAATCTTGTAGGATTTTATTTTTATATAAGATAAATTATGTGATTTTATGTTTGATTTTATAGTAGATGACATCTCTGGTTTGATTCAATTCTAAAAAGTATCTATTTATCTTTATACTTGATTCTATAAATTCTAGAAAGAGCTTCACCATCTTTGATTCCAATGGAAGTCTCCTCTTTAGAGTAGGACACATACACCCTCACTTCCAATCACCTTATTCTCATGGACACTTAAGGCAAATTTCTTCCCACATTGCACCATGAGGTATATATATGTGTATATATATATATATACATATATGTATACACACACACATACACACACACATACACACACACACATACACACACACACATATATAATTTAACTAATTGTATGGTTGCATACCTTTCTTTACAACTTTTCAATCTACACTGGAGATGGGAAGGCTAACTTGGAGATAAGTTGGGTTGTCAAAAACCCCTCTTCACTATGATGAAGCCTTTGATTTTACTAACAAAAGACTACCTCAATTTTTTTCTTTCTTTCGTTAATATCTTTTCAATAAAGGTTTTTTAATCTTCTAGTCAAATAATTTTGCATCTAGGTGAAATGAAAGTGTGATGGTATAAGGATAATGCTTGGTGGAGATGTTTCTAGTTTATGTATTGAGTCTAGCTTTGATCATAATTCCGTGATGGAATTGATTACTGTGCTTGAATATATCTACCTTGTGACACTAACCTTCCTCACGTGAGAGGATAACATAAAGGGTGAGATAACCACACCACCCTCCTTTACTTCCCAATGTCAAAAGAGTGAAGCACATTTCTTTATTTTTTTTCCATTTGTGTCTAGTATAACAATTGCTCATTTGTGGAAATATTCACCAATAATTTGACTAATGTTATATTTTTTACATTCTTAGTTTTAATATTCTTTGATTTACTAATGTTATTCTCAACTTTAATATTTTTTAAAAGTATTGTGGGGTTATTTTAATTTTTGTTATCCATTTATGACCCCGAGATTAAAATAATAATTTTTGGGAAATTTCTTCTATCTAGCCATTTCATGTTGCCATGCCAATCATGATACAAACTGTAGACACTTAAAAATGTCCCAAATGATATTGTGCACTTGAATCTAATATACTAACATCACTTCGACCTAAAACCCAACCTCTTTTTGCTTAATTGATTAAATTCACATCACTATTTAATTAATTGCATCATTTTCATCTATTTACCTAATTAACCTAATTAGGTTAATTCACCCCTTTCATGCTAACCTTTCATCCTGTTAAATTAGATAAATCAACTTGTCTAATTTAAATCCCTAAATCCGCTTATTTAATTAAATAACCCTAATCTATTTAATTAAATATCATACAACATCCCCCTTTTTCATTAAATAAATAAATTATTTAATGAATATTCTAATTCCCCTAATTTACGTAATTGAAACTTTATTTAATTATCAAATTACTAATCATCCTCATCCTTCCACTTGCAAAGGAATATTCCTTGGGAATATTCCTCCTTTGCACATTCCTCCAAAAGGAATATTCTCATGGAATATTCCTTCTCCTTTGCACAATTAATTTGGTTTTATTCAACTAAATATCTATTTTCCTTCACCCATGAGAATATTATCTTTCTTCACTCATTTGAAAAAGGGAATATTCCTTTTTATAACAAACTTTCAACAAAGCTTCTTGTGCAAGTTTTGAAAGTGTGTTTGTTTGGATGAATGTAAGCCCTTGATTAAATATCGACTTGCATTCTTAACCCTTGATGGGAATCCATGATCCATGCCTCCATCTTCCTTCCATTCTGACTGTTGATTGATCCTTTTGATCTTGGCCATCAATTTAATTTTGCCTATTCTATAAATAGAGCTTGCATCTATTGAATAGGGATCCACCTTTTAATAGTAAACTTATGCTGTTAAAATCACTCTCATCTTGCACTCACATTTTATGTTTTAAAAAGAATTTTAGGTTATTTTACTTGCATTATTAGCTTAGAGCATCCATTAATGGATTCCATGGTTACTTAGGTGCATACATTTAGTTATCTTGAAATTAGGGTTTTTTAATCTTTTACATCTTGCATACATTTAGAATAGCTTAGCATACATTCACATCGATCGTCATAGCAGTTATCATGTTAACTTAAGTTTTCATCACGTTTTGTCACACATCTTACAATTGGTTTTGTCGATTCTCTTTAATAGAATCGATTGAAACAAGCTCATTATCCAAGGGATTGGGAAAGGGTTGCCATTCCACATCAATGCGATAACACTCCCCCAATAGGATAAGTTTCAATGGATTAGATTAGATGTTTTTGAAGCTTTCGTATTTTAATATGTTAGTTTTAATGGCTTCTTAGCTTAGTTTTCATTGAATGATTTTATTGGGACTGATGCATAGTGGCTTAATTACGCTTCAAATCCTCATGGATCAAGTGTAGTCAACCTATACTAAGTCATTGGTCACATTTTGGTGCTAGAAGGAGGGCATGAACTAACCAATTTGACAAATTTCTTGTTAAATCTTTGTTTTGCTTGTGTTTTTAGGTTCAACGACACTATTGAAGATTCATCAACGTATTTGATAATGGGTCACTATACAATGACGCATTTGGTTATTTATTTTAGCAACACAATTAATTTTTTAACGCAACATGAATTTTAATATAGCGATGCATTTGATATGGCAACACATTTGACGTCACTGTTTACTATAGAGTGGTGCTTTCAATTTTTCAATATAGTGACGCAACTTTGATACAACGACACTATTGATGAAATTCAACAATGCAATTGATTTCAGCGTCGTGATTTACTAGTAAACAAAACTAAACTTGAATTTTGACATATGCTTTAATTTTTTACTTTATCTGATTGCTAACATGTCATGGACTTCTCGTTTTGGTTTTTTAGGCTAATTGGTTTTGCAGGTTTGGACGATAAAATTTGAAGTGAAAGAGCATATTACCATTTGAATATAATTGTAACAAGTGTTTTGACACTTATAGGGAAATTATAACCCATTTATGGTGCTTTATTTCACATTTTAGGACCAAACTAGATTTCTTTTTTGGGCTTTAAAATGAAAGTTCAAATTGGTTAAAAATGAACCCTCACATCATTATGCTTGTTGGTTTAAAATTGAACAATACAATCCCAACACTTCAAATTGGTGCTTAAAACAAACTCATTTTGCTATAATGGATTAAAATGAACATGTATCTGAATTGCTTGAGCATGCTTGTTGTGCGTATCCAATCCCCTTGCACTTCATGCAATCTTGGGTGAAGAGAAACACACAAGTATACCTTTTCTTCTTGGAAGCGCTTATCCTCTCCCCTTGCACCTATTGGCAATATTGGGTGATGAAAAGTATTTTACGCTTCAAACATGTTACCTTTAGAGGGCCTGCCTCCCAACTTGTGAGAGGGAATGACCCAAGCGGTGCTTTCATTTTGGTCCGCTATATAAATAATCGGTTGTGACTAAAGTCATTAACCGATTGGTTGTGGTTGTCCCATCTGACGAATGTCTCCCTTAGTATCCTTGTGATGCATTAAAACCCTTAGATATTTCTAAGGGTTTGGAGGCCTCTTAATTGAGTGAATCATCACATGTATGGCACTAGTTTATCCCGAATATGGTCATTAAAATCCTTGTTTGTAGTGGCTAACCAAGTCCAATTTTGAAACATATTTTAAAGTAGTGCATTGGAGTAGCACCGCTCCAAGAAGTTACTTACCATGTCCAGTTTTTTATTGAGGAAATAAAACAATTGGGGAAGCGACTCCTTTGCTTGGTGTGTCAAGACCTTACATTTCCTTGAAATATCCTATTTTTCTATTTCATCTTCATGAATTAATCATCTCTTTCAATTCAAAGGTAAGCCTACTAAGAAATATGTACCCGCTCTACCTAGGATTATAAATTCTTGTGAGTTAGTTTAACACTTGTTTGATTCCAAAACAATTAGAAACAAACATCAACAACTCTTTTCAAAATTTCAAACCCGTTGGTCTAAGTATGGATACCCTTTGACAAAACCTTGATATTGATGCTTGTCTTAAGGATTTATTCTTAGAGACTTCTAAATATTTTGGTTTACATCTCAATCCATACTTCCCAAAGTTAACCTAGGTAACTATGCCCCTAACTTCATCCTTTTCACAAAATGGACTTTGTGGAATGAATGATGCTTTTGACATAGACATTTAGTTTAAAACTTAAGCAAGACAAGTGTTTGTGGTAAAAATAAACTCATTTAAGTAAGATAAATTGACAAATTGAACCCCACATGACCATTTGGCATCCGATCACGATTAAACAACCAAACCTTACACCCACTATCATTCAACCAAAATTTGAACTAATTGAAAGAGAACAAACAAATATAATTAGTAGTTTGAGGAGCTTCACTTTTGAAACAAAGGAAACAACAACCCAGTGGAGAAAAGCAACATACATCTTTCAACCTATTTCATGCCCAAGGTTGTTGATAAGGGAATAGTTGTTGATGAGGAAATTGTTGAACATGTCTATCAACGCATTTGAAGCCATTGTTGAAAATTGAAGAGTATTAATTGATATTGTATATTCTACTATGAAAAATATAGATCCAAAGATCCTAAGTACATGTATGAATAGTTGTGTCTCTTACATGAGACAAGACACTTGGTAACTAAATAAAGTTTATATTTTTAACACCTCCCATAAACTTTATTTTATCACACAACTTAACTAGATGATGGGGTCACCTATAACAAATAGGTTTATTAGCTACGCATGTACAAATGAAGAATATTTAACACAAATGCCCTCTTGAAAGTATGAAAACTTAACCTTCTTTTGACTAGCTTTGACTACTTTAGTCCATCTTTGTCCATGGTAAGACATTCTCTATAGTTATATCAATAAAGGAAGTGAAGCATTCCCAATTATCTTTACGATCAAGAACTTCACAGATCTAGCAATGATCTCTATGATCAACTTCAACATCAATATTTGCGATCAATTTCAACAATGATCTTTTCAATCAATTTCAACAACAATTCTTTTGATCACTTTCAACAACGATCTTTTCAATCAATTTCTTCATCGATTAGTAATGATCTTTATGATCAACTTCAGCAATGATCTTTGCGACCAAAAGCTTCAACGATCTCTACAACAATTTTAACAATGATCTTTACAATCAAATCTTTCACAAATTTAGCAACGATCTTTGTGATCAATGCTACTGTAAGGAAAATTGCAACCATTCAATGATAATTTCCACATAACCCAAAAGAGATAACAATGCAAATAATTGCTCAGAATCCATATGCAAGAGAATAGACAACATACCCATCAAAGATGACACAAGATATACCTTGGGAAAACCCTCAAGAGGGAAAAACACAGCTTCCAAAAGCATCCATACTCCATCATATTAATAAAAAATAAAGAAAATACAAGAGTTACAATAAACACCTCTGAAGCATCAAGTCCTTCAATGCATCTCCATGTGTCCAAGCATGAATCCACACATCCCATGCCATGCTTCACAAATTTACTCCTCAACAAGACTCAATAATGACAACCAAACCGTGCTCAACCAACCTAAACCACTACACATGCATTTTCTTTTATAGACACAAGCTCACACAAAATACAACTAGTGGTAAGGTAAAACCACGTACCACAAAACCATGTGAATACAAAACCACTAACCCCCTTATTTAATATTGGGTACTAAGACATCACTATATTTAATATTTCCCCAATATTAAATTATTAGCACGTCTCCCACACATTAGATAATAAAAAAATATTACAATACAACATCAAGTGGTCCCCAAATAATTACCTAGTGTGATTATCCACACCAGCAAGGTGCATCACAACTAAATAATTATTTAATTACAACATTATAATAAATCATTTTATGCAATGGTGTACAACACCATATCCCAACATTCTCCCACTTGTTGTATACATTGCATAAGGGATCAATACATGAAATACATTGTCATAGCCATACATGTAACCACATGAATCTCCAACATGCTCTCGTGCTCCATCAAGATACTTGCAATAAGAACAAAGTGACCACCATATCAAGCAAGAACTCCTCTCATCCTCCAATGTGCCACCTATGGAAGAAAATGAACATGCCAAGGCAAAGATGCACCAATCCACGAGCACAAGCATAAAATCCAAGTGATAAAAAAGGCTCTAACCAATCTGTTTCCATGAAGAAAAAACCACATGATCGGAAATAGCATCCACAACACATGCTAATACATCCAACCATCCATACCTCCATGGTATCAATACATCAGTAAAATCATAGCAAGAACATATACAACCCATAAACTGCAATCACAAGCTCCCTGTATCAAACCTCTCAATGAAGAATATACATATCTAGGAACTCCCACTGCATAGGTAATGTCAAAGCATATAAAGTCTACCAATCAACACTATATCAAGGCATGATAAGTAAATTAAAGCATGAAGTACCAAAAACAATAACAATGATCCACACATACAACCCAAATAACTGCATAGCCTCTCACAACATGTTGTCACCATCCTCCCCAAAAATATGAACATCTAGGAAGGAAACATGAAGAGAGAAACCTGTAAACGATAATGTCCTCCTACCAACACTTCAAAAGTGTACTGATATGTCAAGTGTGATCTCCTAACAACCCCAAATGAAAGGCCTCAACAACATCCATAACACTTAATCTCATAGACCAAGTACAACATATGAATCAATGTAACAATGCCAACATGGATGTAAGCCTCTCTAAACAAGAAGATCAAACTCAAAGGTAACCATTCCCAATACTGGGAATCAGCCCATAAACCATCTTCTAACAATCCTCATCAAAGAATGATATCATAAACTCAAATGCACAAGGAGATAACCATGCCATAACATCCGTCAAAATGAATCCTCTAGAACTAACTATCAATAGATCAAGATCCATATCTATGAAAGATAAAGCATATAAAATCATGCTAAATAATCCTCAAATGAGTACCCATAATCAATCACCATGAATCTACTCAATCGCATGAGAAATCAAAGCACAAAACATAACACATTTGAAAGATATAATGGGAAAATACCTCTCAAATAATAAACTGTCAAGTAGACCAAGAGTGTGGAATGAGAATGCTCCTCTAGGATAACCAAGCCATCATGGCTCACTCCAAGAACAATCTCCTCTATCGGTCCATAATGAACTCATGTCCATACTCAAGTGAAAGCTCCTTGGTCCTCCCGCTGAAACCTCCAAAGAGTAACTGTCTGAAGCAAAAGTCTCTAATCACAAGAGAACTCCAACCATCACCTACATCTCTAAGTATCCATGAGTGCCTATAACCAATCAATACATGCCAAACTCTAAATGAAACATAGCACCATCATGAAGTAATCAAGCAAATGATCAATGTACCCAATACCAAGAGAACCACACATGATCAATGTCAAAGCTCCAATCATGAATCAACAACATAAACATGACAACATGATATAATCATCTCCTCCTAGGAGATCACATGCACCATAACATATATATACATCCTAGTCTCAAGAGAACAAGTACCATGACATAATAGAAAACACTCTAAACCAAGAAAATATGTCTCCAATCACATGAAGATAACCATACCCAATGATGCATCCACATTTCTACCAACAACTCCCACTGAAGCATGTTACAAGCCACACATGGCATCATGACTACCATCTTCTCCATGAAGATCATCTAGGTTTTCCCACACTAAACTACAATATTAGTAACATACAAGTGAAAAAAAGATCTCCAAGCCAAGAAGATACCTACAACCGCCAAACCATCATAAACATATCCATCACAACCAAACCATCACTGTCAAAAGCTCCCATTGAAAGTGTATAACCAATGGATGTAACAAGCTATCATGACATCATGATATCAATCTCCTCAATAAAGATCAACTTAAAGCCATCACAATATCAAAGAACTCAAATGCAACATGAGCTCCCTAATAAAGAAGACAAAGTAAAACCATGATCCTCATACCAAAAAGATACACCGCCACAACCTGAATCAAGAGCCAATCCAACACCACCAATAATGCACTTGCATAAACTATCATGACATGCCAAAGTCTCTAAAGCACAAGAAACATCCATGACACCATGATCACTACCAAATGTACTAACAACACAACCTAACGGTGTCCCACATATTTGCATAACATAGTCAATTACATAGGTCTCATATCATGACTGTACCTAGTAATACCATCTCACCTCCTCAACATGACATCAAAACCAACAAACCAAGTGACTAAACCAAGCCACCAAATTGAAAATGCATCAACACTAAAATAGCTATGGGCATAGACAATCCATGTCCAAGTCATAGGTGCAAGAAGTAGGTATAGACCGCCCACAATGTTACACAACTTGTAGATACAACAATGAAGCATACAAATCCAACCAAATACTAATAACCATGTCAAAAAGAGAATAATATGAGATGTAAAACTGAACATACAATGAATCCAACATCAAATCTCTTAGATTTGACAATCCATAAACTCATAGTATCACCATAGTCAACATGACCCATAATCAACTCAAGATAGAATACCAGCAAATAAATCATGTGAAAACAACTCTAAACTTGATCCACTGTGTAGTTCTCTGAACAAGCTTTTCATCAACTATTTGAAGTCCAAAATCTAACTCTGTATGCACCCAATATCATCTCTCGAAGCTCAAAACAAACACCTAACTTACAGCTAGCAAAACACTGTCAAAACTGCAAAATCTATGGAAAACTCTAGCACCACAGTGTAGAGAATCGAGTTATCTTTCTAATGAGTCCAAGAAGAGTAAAAACAAACCATTTGGGCAAAAGATATGCCCCTCGAAAGGAAAAGCACTATTCAAGTATGTGAGGCAAAAAATCACCACCCCCTTGGTGGCTCTCCAGTGGTTGGGCAGTGGCCCCACCTGGGCGGCACTATCCACCTAGTGGCGGACTTGAAAGTTTTATCAAATTCATTTAAATTTTCTATATATTAATTTTTTTCGAGCCTCTTAAGAAATTTCTATCAGCATTTATAAGAATGATAGATATTTAAAATATTAAAAAAAATAAAGGCTTTAAAAATGGTTTATTCGGCGGTTATGACTCGGTCCCACTGGACCGGTGGTCCTATCAGGCAGGGGGCAAGCCTCGTTGGGGGTACTATCGACTAGTGGATGACAACTGGTTGACAGGGACGACAGCTGGCTCTGTTGGACTATTGTACCTGTCAGTTTGATAGAGTACCAACTGAAAGGGGGTTACAAACCCTCCCAAATATATATTTTTAAAATTTTTTTATCATAAACTTTTTCTATCGGCCCCTCTTTTTGATTTTAATTTTATTTATTTTCATTTTTGCAGGTAAAATATTAAACCGACGGGATTATTCTATTTTTCTAATTTTTAATTCAAAAGACAAATTAATGTTCGTACGGCCTGCAAAAGGGGGTATGGCTAATTTTTTTTTTTGTTGCATTTTTTCAACTTTACCAAAATATATCAAATTTTATATCAAAATTCGTTTCTCAGCCAACTTGAATCCAACCATGAGGTCCATTTTGTCCAAAGAGGTCCTTTATAAAATTTCCCCCACAAAATCCCCATCTGAATGCACAATCAATAAACTCTTTTTAGCCAGTAGTTTTCACACCCCAAATTTGCAAACAACCCATCATAACAACAAACCCAAAACTTTAGATCTACAATAAACAACCTGCAAAACCCTCTTATCTTGCCATGTTTTTTATTCTCTCATGCATTGCACAAATTCAAACTTCAAGCAATATTTTCTCAACCTAGGGTTATAACAAAAAATCTTCAATCATGAAAGTTCTGACACCACTTGTAAGGAAACTTGCAGCCATTCAATGACAATTTCCATATAACCCAAAAGAGATAACAATGCAAATAAGTGCTCAAAATCCATATGCAAGAGAATATACAAAATTCCCATCAAAGATGACACAAGATATACCTTGGGAAAACCATCAAGAGGGAAAAACCCAGCCTCCAAAAGCATCCATAATCCATCATATTAATCAACAATAAAGAAAATATAAGAGTTACAATGAACACCTCTAAAGCATCAAGTCCTCCAATGCATCTCCAGGTGTCCAAGAATGAATCCAAACATCCCATGCCATGATTCATAAATGCACTCCTCAACGAGATTCAATAATGACAGCCAAACCACTCAACCAACCTAAGCCACTACACACGTGTTTGCTTTTATAGATTCACACAAAATACAACTAGTGGTAAGGGAAAACCATGTGAATACAAAACCACTAACCCCTTATTTAATATTGGGTACTAAGACATCACTTTATTTAATATTTTCCTAATATTAAATTATTATCACATGTCTCTCTCACTAAATAATAATACAATGTTACAATACATCAAGTGGTCCCCAAATAATTACCTAGTGTGATTATCCACACCACCAAGGTGCATCACAACTAAATAATTATTTAATTACAATGTTATAATAAATCATTTTATGCAATGGTGTACAATACCATATCCCAACAACTACAACTATTCAACAATGATCTCTATGATCACTACTTCAAATTTTTAGGTTAAAAAATGATCTTTACGATGAATATTTTTGATTAGGGGGAAAAGCAAGTTTTGATGGGACTTGAAACCCATTACAAAACAATTTTGAAGGGCCTCATAACCATGTCAAAACAAAGCATGCTGCTTACAAGATAATCCACATACCATCAGTAGCCTAACAGTAGCAACAACTAACAAAAAAAATGACTACATAAGCTACATCAGATAAGAAAACAAGGGACCAAGATCCCTTTACAACCAAGTTTTAATTGGGACCTAGAACCCTTAGGTAAACAAAGAAACTGCCTACATCAACTAGGCATCACCAAACCAACTTCTTAAGAAGGACACCATTGAGCTAAGAAAAACAATCATCTTAATGGTGTAGAATACCATCAAACCCCTAAATAACAACACCAACAACTCCAAAATCCCCATCTCAATAGGGGAGGTTGAGAGCATAATGAAACATTGAAGCACATCAACCTTCTTGCAGTAGCACACCACCAATGCCAACCCCACCTCCACCTTAATAGGATAGAGCTACCCTTTATAGGAGAGGAATATATGAGAGCCCTAACCTGCAAAGTCTTCACTCTTCTTCCCACACAAGCTCCACCTCAATAGGAACAAGTAGAAGAGAAAAGCACTCCCTACCAGATCTACAAAAATCACCTCCACCTCAATAGAAGAGGGCTCCACCTCAATGGGAGCAGTCTCCACCTCCATAGAAGGCACCAACTATAGACCCAAAGAGAAAGAATTTTTTTTGGAAGTAGGTACAATCACAACCTCCTTAGGCATAGCAAGATATAGATACAAGAAAGAAGAAGAATGCACCTTAGCCAACATAAATAAACACAAAATATTTTGAGCCTTTAGAATAAAAAATTGTAATAGCTCAACCCACAAGTGACCCTCAATCACTAGCATAAAATAACAAAAACCTCCAATCTTGTAACAACAAAACACCACAAAGCTGAAAACAAGGCCAAAACTCATCCAAGAAACTTCAGGGAGGCCAAGAGCCACATAGAGAAACTTCATAGGGAAGATAAAACAAAAAACAACAACCTTTAGAAAATAATAGCCTAAAAAATTACTAGGTTTCTCAAGAAAGAGAGAACACAAAGGCCAAGAGTAATGAGGATGAACAACAAAACCCTGCATCATAGCCTCAGAAAACTCAATAAAAACCCATAACCAATAAGACATAACATCTGGGTCTTGAGGATACGCATGAAATAAAACCTAGATGACAACCAAAAAGCCAGAGGAAGAGAAAAGCATAACCACCAGCAACAAACCTCCCCCTGGGTTATGAGAGACGATAATCCAACCAACAAGAGGACATAGAGACACAACTATGAGCAACAATTGGGATTTGGCACCTAAATCAAACTCAAACATAAGGAGGCTCCAAAGAAAACCAAAACCTAGGATCCAACCACCAAAGACAATAAGTTGGTCCAAAGAGCCACACCCACCAACCAAAACTAGATGAGACCCTAAAAAACATCAACACCAACAAAACCTTTGAGGCTGCACCAAACAAAGGAGAAAACACCACTACAACAACTCACCACAAGCAAAGCTAATACAAAGAGAGGTAGGAACCTCGCTCATCAACACACCCATCCAACAAAAAATGTAGAGCACATTGGCCAACACCAAAACCTAAGCCAACTCAAGTTGAGAGCCTAAGAAAGTAGATAGAAACCTCAAAAGATAGCCTAGAGAAACCCAAGTAGACCAAGGAAAAAAGGTAGCAAAAGCTCCAAGAGACCTAGGGACCAAAGAAAACAAGCACCAATAGGCGCGAGACTCCAACCTAGTGAAAAAAGAAAGTAATCTGACCATGCTAAACACCAACAGAACCGGCTCCAAAGCTACCCAAAAGCCAAACACCCCTACAACAACCCTTGAATTTACATCCTCTCCATTAGGATCACCTTCATCATCCTCACTAGCATATGAAAATTTGAAACCCCCACCCCATGCCCTTTCCTGCTCACTCTTCACCACTCCATCATCGATGACATAAATTGTATGATATTAAGAGTATGAGCCTTTGGTTATTTACAATCATTGTTACAACCATTCAAGAATGATCTTTGTGATCAAGAGTACAAATTTTAGGTTCAACAATGATCTTTGAAATCAACGTTGCAACCATTCAACAATGATCTTTGCGATCAACTATACAAATTTTACATATATGAGTGCTCCAACTTCAAATCTCATACCACTACATGGAAAAGTAGCCTTTATAGTAGTCAAAATTCATAGATTAGATTATATGGTTTCTAGGATGATATTTGACCATGATTTGCTATTTGTCTGACATGAGAATATTTATGCTTGTACAATATTTTGAACATATTTGTGACCTTTTTCTAATTTGATACATCGATCCATCCAGAATCCATCTGTACACTTTTTTTTAAAGGTTGTTTCTTCCACTGTTTGCTCCAACAAATTTTCTCAGAATGGTTCTTCAATCCACAGATACTGCAAGGATGAAGATCCCAACACATCTCTTTTTTATGTCCATACCTATGACAATTAGAACATTGTATGCATTGTATTTCTTGAAATAAGTTGCTTGAACTTGAACATCTATATTATCATTTTTATTTCTACTAGCATATCCAAGGCCTTCATTCTTTGGCCTTAGTATTGGCTCAATGGGATCTATAATTTCTTGTCCATATTTTCCCAAACCTTTTCTTTCATATCCCATTCTTTTCATTATTTTAAATCCAACATTCTTTGAAGAACATGCTTTCTCATTATCCTCACAACTAGCAAGATTTGTAGATTCAATAATATTATTGTGTTCCTTACACTTTTCATCAAGAGAGGCTTTAGCTATATCACATTTATCAAAAAATTCATCCAATGAATAAAACAAATCACTTGTATCACATGACACATTACATAGTGTAGGTTTAGAATTTAGACTGGTTTTCCTTTATGTAAGCTTCAAACTTTAGATTCTGGTTTTCCTATACGTAAGCGTCAAGTAATTCATTGAACAAAAGATTTTCTTCTCTCAATTTCAATATAACTTCCTTTTGTGACCTATTTTCTATTTCTAATTCTTCAAATTTCTTTCTAATTTTCTCAAGTTCTTCCAAAATGTTATTTTTACATATTAAGTTTTTATTTTGTTTTCTTTCTCTTTTACCAATCTTTCCTATTGGAAAATAATTTTCTTATATCTACTTAAAATTTAACCACAAAAATAATTATGTATGTAAATACCTAATTGCGATTGATTTTGGTGACTTTACCACCTTCACTCTTCCAACCTTGTCTTTTATCATATGCAATTTTCTTCTCAAATCAACATCTTTCTTGGAAATTTCAACCTCTTCAAAATTTGTATTCTTATCTATTAAAAGAGATGACTCTTTTGAATTGGGTGAAAACTTTTATCTTCAATGATTAACAATATATTTTAAAAAATAATGCAACTTTACTTCATTTACCAATTTTGTTTCCCTTCTTTCAGGATTTGGTAGCTTCTTTATCTTCAACGAGATAACTTAACAAATATTACCATCAATGGCATATGTCTTCAATAACTTCGTATATGAGATGAAATTTTTTAGTTACTGAAATAATTTTCTTAGAAAATCTATCCTCTTTCAAATTTGAACTCTTATTTCTATGCTCCTTTCTTCTTTGATCAAATATAGACACACTTTCTTCTAAAGCTATAATCTCTTCCAAATCTACAATTGTTGATAGAAATTTTGTTTTCCTTTATTGCAACTTGTCTATGCCTTGAATTTTTTTTATTTCTCTCCAATATTTTCTCCAAAATTGTACTAATGTCTACTCCACAAATGATGCAATGTTTGCTCCAACTTCTCCCTTATGTCTGTTACAAAATCTACACCAACAATGTGCTTCAAAGCTACTCCAAGTCTGCTATATTATCTACTCCAAATCAAGTATAATGATTGCTACAAAATTGTAACAAGGTCTACTCCAAAGATGACAGAAAAAATAGTACAAGGTCTACTCGAAATGACTGTTTGATACTAGTAACAAATTTTGTTCCAAAACAACTAGTATATCTTCTCAAACTCGCCTCAATATGTTGATATAGATCCCCTCAAAACTCTGCTCTAAATTCGCTATGAGGTCTACTCCAGAATGTCAATGAAGTCTGCTCCAAACTCAAAACAAAGTTTGATATGATCTTCTTTAAATCTACATATATTTATCTTTAAGATCTGCATATTTATGTTTGTTGTTATACTTCAGATTTCTACCCCTAATTGGATTGATTTACCTTTTTTCTACAGGCTTTATCACGACCTCCTCCACATTTAATAACAACTTGTAACTTAAAAAACTTGATTCTCCTCAAACTATTCTCAAGATCCTTACACAATTAGAGAAATGAAATTGCATCTTACAATGCTTGATTGACAACAAAACAAAAACAATAATATGTGCTTTTGATTTTAGCATAGGATATTATACCATTACAATTGTGGGCAACAAAATGAGGCAACGAAGATTGTGCTTTCAATAACAAAGAGAAGAGAACATATTTCATGAGAAAATTTGATAAGGGAGTGGCGAGATAACCTCCAACACATAATGAATGCCTTTCTTTTAATGCAGCATGAAACAACTCCTAAATATGTCACAAATAGTCACACTAACCTTGCAAAACATTCCAATGCTATCTTCAAATTTGACACGGGCACACACAAGAATTTTTACGACTTTGATAACATGTTGAAAATTGAAGAGCATTAATTGATATTGTATTTTCTACTATGAAAAATATAGATCCAAAGATCCTTAAGTACATGTATGGATAGGTGTGTCTCTTACATGAGACATGACATCTGGTAGCTAAATAAAGTTTATATTTTTAACAACCACAACCTCTTAAAAAATTCCAATATATTTTATGCTTTGATAGATATCGATACCATGTTCCAAAGCTCTCATTTTGGCACAGGTTGTTTTACTTTTAAAATAGAAAAGCATGTGAACTATTTGAAAAAATTCCTTAGGCCAATATACACAAATTGATTTTTTGAGAAGGCTTTTAAAATTTTAGCCAAATGCAAAATAACGAGTATAAAGTCAAATCTCTAAAGCATTTTGACATTATCATTATTGCCTATGTTGAATTAGTGACTTAGGAAGAGGTTATGGAGTTCCATCAAAGCATAAAGGAAGGATAGAGTTGATGATAGACAAATAAAGTGCATACAGATAAATGTACCCAACTTTCAAAACTACATTCGGTTTTTGTTTGCATTTTAGGGTAAATGAGTGCATTAAAATGCCTTAATGAGCATTGATTTCTAATGAAAAGTTTAATTTCTATTACTCCCATGTCTATCATATTTTTTTCATTTTATGTGTTCTGTAGCCTGAGCTAATGGATCTTACTTCATGTTTTTTTAATACAATGTTGAGTTGTAAATCGTCTTGTAAATGTGAAAATTATTTTATTTTAAAAATATATCATAATTTAAATATATATTATTATGATATATTATATAATTTTTGTATGGTTTTTCCAAAACTTTCTTGTTTATGTGATGGTCTTCCCAAAAATTTAATTAACCACTCAATGGCCAAGTTCCATGGTGATTTATCTTTATGAGGTTTACATAAGGGTTAGTTTGTCTTTAATGTCTAAAGAGAAATGTGTGGCTTTGCACATGAATTAATACTCTTGAATTTAGTCTAATTTAAATATGTTATCTATACACTTAAACAAACATGGAATAAATATATGGTGATACATCGCTAAAGCATAATACAATGCCATTTCATCAAATACACAATACAAATAGTTCTCTTTCAAGGACACAAGAAAAAAAATAGACATATAATATTTCCAGGCATATATTCTACATTGGAGATAAGTAGACATTTATGGATATTACATTGTAATATTTTAACAATAAAAGTAGGAAATGCAAAGTGTAGATGTTTACAATTCAATGTTCAAGTAAAGTTCTTATCAAAACATAAGTGATACTATAAAATGGTAAACATGTAGGTGCATCTTGTAATGCCCGCATTCTACACACTAAACAACCTAACAAAACTGTAACAACTTTACTGATTTTGCAATCAATTTTTTTTATTTTTATTTTTATTCTTTACTTAAAAAAAAAAAACAATGCAATTCACTACTTACAACTATGGTCAATGATCACACCAATTCAAAGCAAAGTATAAATGATTTACTACTTTTAAACATTAGAGTCTACTTACTTTGGATCGACTTAACGTACCTCCTACATTCTATCGTGTCGAAAATTCCTTGCTCCCAACACCTATACCTGCAAGGTCTACATGAATCAAGGCGCACACATATGATCAAAGGTAGTTAACACATGATTACTAAGACAAGCTATATAATTCAATGATAGTTTACAATATCGAGAGAAAGTGACAAGTCACATACATGACTCAAAATAACAGTCCTAGGGGCCCGACCTAATGCCTCTGGGTCTCATCGCTTGATGGCCTTGCCTTTGTATATATTTCACAGAGGCACCGTAGTTCAACAACTTGAGTTGCTCCAACTCATTTGACTCACTAACACAAGGTATATCCACAAGGTTCAACAAATGACTCAAACTCATTCATGCTCATAGCACAATTTCAATGATATACACTAAAATATAAATTTCATACTATAAAAGTGGGTATGCAACCCTTTCTAGGGTCCATTACCCCACATAGTTTTCTTAGTCAACTGCCACCCACTTAGGTGAAGCCGAGTAACAAAACTCTAGTTAAGGATATCATAGTGAAATAGGGAGTAGAGACCTAGGTACTCATATCGATAACTAAACTCTTAGTTTCCAACTATTCTTTTGCATCATCGAAAACATAACTAGGTTATGAGGTTGTAACACATAACACAAAGTTCCATACACAAGCATACGTGGTTAACTATAACATCACAGATTAAACCACACATTACTGGGGTTTCACCATAATTTTGACCCATCACCTCCATAACCTTCCTACACCCTTTTTATAGTAGAAGAGCACAATGAAAACAGGTACTACCTAACCAATATTATGCAGGGTTAAATATGTCTCAATAATAATACATTCTACCAAGTATGAATTGTGAACTAGATTATATATAGACATTTTAATCCTATAATATCATTTAATTATCACAAGAGGGTTATTCTAAGATCTTTGTTATATTGTATTAGATGCATGAAAAGTAGCTCTAAAAAATAGGTGTCATAAGTGATGAGGGCGCAGCCCGAGACTTAGAAAATAACCCACAAACAAGAGAATAATTTTATTATTCAGAAAATGGAGCTTCTTACATGCAGAGGATCTCAAATCCCCAAGTTCTACAACACATGCAGGTTACAGAAAGCTACAGAATCACCCTTTTGCAATATGCGAGCTTGTCCCCAAAAGTTACCAAAAATTAGAAACCACCCATAAATAGAGCTCCTCTTTAGTTTGGAGCCAAAACATTCAAATTTGAGTTTAGGCGGTTTACGCCACAACATGAAGTTCAAATTTCAAAAGAGCATTTGCAATTGTATCTTCTAGAAAGTCACTTCGGGCCATAACTTTGATCCGGAATTAACCCTTGAACCGTTGAGGTCAAAGTCAATAACCGCTCAAATTTTCTAGCTGATTTTGACAAGTTTTGGGGCCGATCGGGAACTCTAAGTGCCTCAAATCTAACTCGGAAGATTTTCAGGTGCAAATATGGGAAACTAAAACTGCAATATCTTTCCACCCAGGAATAGAAAATAAAAACCGTAAATTGAGAATTTCATTATGACGAAAAGGGTATCCAAAAATGTAAAAACATCTAAAAATTGAGAAACTTGAAATTTAACTATTTTTGGGTGATGCAAGATTGCCCTTACACCATTGGATGCTCCTGCATCACATAGGACTTAATTTATTATCTTTCAAAGATGAAATGATGCTTGAACTTTAGTAAAGTATTCCCTACAATTGGAGCGATGGTGTGTACTAGATGAGTAAGAGTGCAAAAGCTCAAGATCATGATTCGAAAATCTATATTAAATAAATTAGATGTTATTCTCAATAATTAAACTAGACAATACTTATCAGTTACAAGCCTTGTCACTAGGTTAGAAGTCATGTTATAAAATCATAATCTATATGTCCTTAACATCATTTTTAATAATGGAATGAAAAGAAAATGGTGTATATGAATTTGAATTTTATTTTGCCTTAGAAAGCATCAAGTTTAAACTTACTAGACAAAATAGAATAATCCGTACATTCACCTATCTTAGGAATTTCTCATATGTTGATAAATATCTTATATTATTTATTTTTAATAATACAAATATATTATTGTAGTTTTCGCAAATATCCAAACATAAAAGAAATATTAGCCAATAAATATTTATTTAAAAAAAATGATCATCTAGCTAAGATTTTATCATACCTTACACCTTTCTCATTTATATATAATTAAATTTAAAAATTTATTCATTAAATGATATATCATATTCTCATAATTATATATAAAAAGAAATTATTTTAAACACATTATTAATTTCTTATTAGTATACCTATATCCCTAAGGAGGCCCCTTTATTCATTTTAAATTTAAAACAATGATTGTCACGTATAAACTTATATTAATTCCCCTCCCTTTTAAAAAGACCCTAGTTTTTTTTTAAATAGATTCTCTTCCTTTTATAAGGGAAGATTCAATAAAAATTTAATTAAATTATTGTAGCCTATAAGTGGCATTAGGGGAGAGGGCCCCATAATGGAGCAGGGTCCAATAGTGGGGATATAAGTAGTTCTCATTGGGGCCCATAGTGGAGAACTTTAATATCCAATTGTAAAACACTTTTTATCCATAAAGTACACAAAGTGACAAATCATGTGATGCCACATCAACGCACCAATAAAACATGACTTAGTGCACCACTATTGGTCTCACTTTTTTCTTGGGCATTTTTGGATACCTTAACAAAAAGCATGTTGATATGGCATCATATTTGATGATGTGGCCCTAAAACGAAATATAGAAGCATATGAGTTGCCAAATAAACTGGTGTACAAAATTAGGAGTGATTTGAAATTTCCACGTAGGATTTTGAGAAACGTGAAATTAGGGTGCTCCACTATAGGCCCCTCTCCCCTAATTGCCCTTTTAGAACCCAACTCAAAGTTCACCGTAATAAAATATGATAAAGTAATTTAATTCCAAGGAATCTAACACTATGCCTTATTGTTTTTTTTTCACTACATCGATCCAAATTTCATAGGCTTCAAAACGCGATGCAGCCCTAAAGTAGGTTTTTTATTTGTTTTATTATGAATTACATGTACAGGAGGAAGATGGAAGAGTGGCAGCCTCCACCATTTTTCCTGCATAGGCATTAAACTTCAATGGCTTCATAGATAGGGTGTTTGGAATAAGATTCATGGTTTACTATTTTTATTCTGATGTGCTCTTTGAAACACATTTAAGGGTGTTTTAAATTTGTATGGCTTGCTCCTTTTGTTTTGTTAACTATGCAAACTCGTTTCTAAATGATTTTTTTTTCTTTGGATATTATTTCTTACCAGTGGCAATGGTTTTTCTACATTTGTGAGGTGCCATAAAGTTGTGGAAGGCATCTGAAAGCCTTGTTTTTATGTTTTTTGACCCAATATTATTTTCTCAAGTTGTAGCATAAAAACCATGAGGGTACCAAAACTGGCAGTCATAATGTTGCACGCCGATATAGAAGGTTTTTGGATAAAGAGCAGAGTGACGTTGTAGTTGAAACTGCCTTGGTAGACATTTATGCAAAATGTGGATGCATTGACAAGGCACGAGTGTTGGGATGTGAAGCTCAATGGTCACATGACCATTTGTATTCTCCCATCTCTTCGTCTAAATATATGTGTGCAGATCATGTATTTGATATCTAATAACTGTTAATAGATATTATTCCATGCTTTCTCATGGATGTGGCCAGTTTTGGTGAACCACATAAATATTGTGTTTGTTGTATTTTGTCTCCAATTTCTTTCTTCTTTTTTATGTTTTCTCTACTTGTTTAAAATTTACAATTGATATTAGAGCTTGGTGAGGTTGAGTAGAGATGAAAGAAGATGATGAGGCTCATTTTATCACTAAAGAATTTCTTGGCAATTTAGCTTCAGCAGAGAGTGATGTTGTGTATGTGAAAGTTGAAAAGAAATGTCATGTACATTGGTGGGATGGTTGGAAAAAAGAGGAGGATTCAACTGAAGAGGAGAAGGACGCTGGGTTTGGAGTTGAATCTATACCAGAAGAGTTTTTAGAAGATCTCAAAATTGAGCTTAGAGCACTTCTTGAATGCATAGGTGATGCACAACACAAGAAAGCCATCATGGAGGAGTTGCGGAAGAGGGAAGAGGCAGATAAGAGTGGAAAGTCTATAAAGGACCTGGTATTACTCATCTATGAAATGGTTTTTCTCACTTCTAGCTTCCGCCTCGATGATCCAAACACCTTTTCTTCCAAAATTCATAGAATGTTGAAGCTTGGTCTCAACATTTATGAGGAAAAAGATGTGTAGGCGAAGATCCCGGTTCGAACCCCAGATGAGGAGGTCGGTGAAGATGTTGTCATGGCGGAGGTTGATCAACTAGTTGTGAAAGAGGAGTGCAAGGCTAAAAAATCTATCGTTGTTGCAAATGAGGAAAAGAAAGTGTGGGAATTCCTGCAAAAAAATAAGTATGCGAATATGGCCTCTATGCAAATACCACGAGATGCCCAAGTGGAGGTGTGGGATCACCGTCTATTGTTTTGTGTTCCTAATTTTGGAGAGAACATGTGGGTAAGAGATGTTTTTCAAGGGGAACGAAAGTCAGTGAGAGATAAGAAGTCTGTTGTAGAAGAAGATGAAAGGGCTGTGAAGTTGCGTACACTGTGGGAGAAGATGGACGCTGTAGAGGGTAGTGATAAAAAGAAAGAAGATGAACCTGATAAAAAGAAAGTAGATAAGAGCTTAGATGAACAGACTGAGAGAATGTTGGTGATGGAGCAACTGTCGCTCATGATGGAGGTCTTAGGGTTTGCAATGGCGTAGCTGTATCCGAGCGAGGAGACGGAGCAGGAAGAAAACAACAACGGCGTAATAGTTGTGGACCCCATGTGCATTCCCTTGTTTATGCTTCCGGGGACTAATACAATTGAAGCCCCCCTTGTTTCAAGTCCTTTGGAGGATGAGATGGATCGAGAGGAGGCGGCTTTGGCTGGTAATGTCATTGAGGGCATGGTGCAGAAGAAGAAAGTGAATCTATTTCCCGAAACAAAACCCTGAGAAGTGTTGTTGGAGCAAAGGGTTTTCAACTATTGTGAAATAGAGTTGGAGTTGAAGTTCCAACAAGTTATAGGGAAGGCTTCACCTGACCAAATCCCCAAGGAAAATGCTTCAATGGTGAATTTGTAGATGACCGCTTCTATCATATTTCCCAACATGCGGGTTTTGAATCAAATGTCTAGCCAAGCTGAGCAAAACAAGCCTAGTCGTCGCAATATTAAGAAAGTGTCCTAGGTGCCAGAGACCAATTTATCTCAGGTTAGATTATTTCTTGCTGAAGATGCACCATTGCAAGTAGGTCAGGTTGGTGTTCAAGATCTGTTGCAAGCAAATAAACGCTTGTTGTGGCACCCAATGGAATCTGGATTTGATTATGATTTAGATTTGGAAGAAGTGTTCCATCATAGTGTACACCAGAAGAGCCTTGCATGGTGTCACAGATGGCATGGTGAAACCTCCTAGGTTTGATATCAATCATTCACGGAAAGTAGCTATTGGAGAAGAGAGAAAAGAAATCAAAACACAGTGTGAGCGTGAAGTAAGGTTTTTGGAAGTTTTTTATCCTCGATCGTCAGCTATTCCACCAAGCCCTGTGGAGCCAATTGAACCTTATGGGGAATGTGATGATTCTAAAACCACTCTCATCTCATTGACACCTATAGAAGAAGAGGAGGGAGATCTTGAAGATTCAACTTCAATGTTTAGCTCACAAGAAAGTTTGCAGTTTGTAGTTGCCATGGAAAACAATGAGAAATCTAAGCACAGGGATTTGCAGAAATCTAAGCGTAGGGATTTGAAGTTTCTACATGTTTATTATAGCGTAGAGCCAAGTGAATTTAGGAGGCCGTTCCAAGTATCTATGTTTCGAAGTGATGTAGAGAAGGGGAGCACAAATGCAGGTGATGGTATAGTGTATTTTGAACTTGTAGAAAGTGGTGTTTCTGATTATGGATTAATGGGTGCATTTATGTTAACCTTTGTTCTATCTGATTTGACCTGGAGAAGACTGATTCAAAGTGTTCGTGAACAATAGTTGGCAAAGTTAAAAACTTCAAGCCTGACTACGATGTCAAGATAAGATTGGAAATATAGGGATGGCACAGTGTATGGTTGTGTCAGTTGGACTTGACGGGGGAGATTGTTGGGATGTGAAGCCCAATGGTCACATGACCATTCATATTCTCCCATCTCTTCGTATCAAAGAGCTGTGTCTAAATATATGTGTGCAGATCATGTACTTGATATCTGTTAATAGAGATTATTCCCTACTTTCTCGTGGATGTAGCCAGTTTTGGTGAACCACGTAAATATTGTGTTTGTTGTATTTTGTCTCCAATTTGTTTCTTTTGTTTTATGTTTTCTCTGCTTGTCTAAAATTTACAACGAGAACTGTTTGACAAAATGCCTCAAATAAAAGTGGTTGCTAAAATGCATTAGCTGTAGGATATGCACATAATGGATTTGTTAAAAAGGAATTGGAAGCTTCTGGGAAAAAACAAGTGGTAAGTGTAAAGTTAAATTCCAAAATATTTGCCAGTACCCTTCCAGCCAACCCTTCCAGCCAATGCCGAACTGGGAGCTTTGAATAGATTATGGACATACATCATAACATTCATATAAAATATACAATATATATTAATTATGCTGATATATACCTAACTACACAAGGTAGAGGATGTTGTAATGTTAAAACCTAATTGTGCACATTATTAGGAACTTGACAGTAATTTTCATTTTAATAAACATACTACAAAACCATCATGGAAACCTTATTTTCAGACGCCAAATTGGAGAAGTAAAAGGTCAATACCAAGGAGGAAGAGTTTGAAGGAGTGAATACCTTATTCGTTGTTATAGCTACAAATGTTCCCTGCATCCCCTCTGCCTATGCCCAGAATGGGAGCCTCACACAGTGTATGAGCATCCATCAAAGCATAAAGGTGTAGAAGAATTTATCAGATGTTGTAGTTGCAAGTGCCCTGGTAGCCATGTATGCCAAATGCGAAGCATAGACAAGGCATGTGAATTGTTTTCTTTTCTTTTCTGTAAAAAGTGGAAGTTTAGACAAGGTGTGCAAACTATTTGACATCAAAAGGTGGAGATACATGTGTAGGCCGGAAATCCCTCTCGAAGTTTTCTAACTGGAGAGCATGCAGAGTGAGAAGATGTCCGAAGTTTCCAGATGGAGAGCAATTGCCAGTTAATAAAAGTAGCAAGAATATTAATAAATTCAAACTTACTATTTTCTACCTATTCATTTATACATTTTTTTATCTATTCATATATCTTACCTGTTCTCCCCATTATTTGTGTATCCTTGATTATCCTTCCTTTTATTTATTATTTTATGATATTATTTGTTAATTCTACATTTTTTTATGCTTTTATTATTATTATTATTATTTTTTATGCCTTCTTTTTGTTTTATACTATATTTTTTTTTCTTCATCGTATACTCACCTCTGTCCACATTACTGTTCTCACTCTTTATCATTAATACTTCACTTTTACTCCTACCTCTACTTAATCTCTTATTCACTTATATCTTATTTTCTTTTACCCTATTATTTACTCACTTACTTCTGTTATCTTTTATTTTACTCTTCATATTTTATTTTTCTATTCTCTTTCTTCCGTTTTATTTGTTTTCTATATCATTCTTATCATTTTATTTCTTCCTTTTAACTCTGATTTTCATTCATTGTGTTTCCTATGTGTGCACCTACTGTCATTTTATTCATTCTCTTTCTTTCATTCTTATCCACTTAGAATTTTAACTATATAATGGGGACATAAAGTGAGTCAAATTGAATGACATTCCATTTTATTTTATTTATTTTTAATTAAGACTCATTTTAACTTATCAATCCAGAAGGAAGTATATAAATTTAAGTTTCGCTAAGAAATTCAACATGACCACTCTAAGGTGTTGGATCACTTCTCCATTAGGTTGGATTACAACTTAAGACAAATGGGACAACTTCAATAATTGGAATCCGTAAGCCATATATATTTGATTCTATATTTGAAATGAAATAATATAGTCTTATTTTAACAAGCATGGATAAATTCATTAAATTCTTATTGGAAAATTTCCAAAGATTAAGACTTGACATCCTTTACTTAACTTGTTTCAAATTTTATTTTTTTAAAAACATAATACTTGATATCTATAGATCATATTATTTTATTGGTCCCAAGATTTCGTTTAGTATGATATTATAAGAATACCTATTGATATTATCTATTCTTTTTCATTTAGGATTAACATATAACCCAAATTCAAGCTTAATATAGTCCCAATATATATATTTGGGAATAATATTTTATGAATAATCTAATGTGTTCATAAACCATATTATCATATGAACAATTAAATTTTAAATAAAGTTTATAGTAGTATCTCAATTTCTTTAACATAATAAATATAAATCATTCCCTCCAAATAGGACTTAAATTGTGACCTATTATACCTATATTCAAGTGTTTCAAAACTAAGTCATGTTCCAAATTACATACCCATATATTAGATTTCATTGTCTCGTGTCATTGTAATGATTTAGTATATAGACATTGGATCTAACTCACCTCATCATGTTAGTTCATAACTTCCTTTCCTAATTTCACTATGCATAAATATTCTTATTAAAATTACCACTTGAAATTAAAATCAAGTTAAATTAATGTTTATCAAAACACAATTGAAAACTATACACCTAATCAAGTTATGCTAATAAAGAGGGCATGCACAACCTTAAATTTATCTTAGAATTATTTTGTTGGAACCATAATTGGGTCTAAGCCCCTTGTGACATGTTGAGATGCCACCAAAATTATATGAATATCTAGGAAACATAATGCATTAAAGCACAACCCTAATTGAAAATAGGATAAGGGATAAGGAAGTAGCTTAACACTACAAATAGGTTGATTATGATTAATTGAAAAAGTACTTGATTTCCTATTCTTAAAACATATTATTTAGTAGTAACCAAACAAACAAAGTAAGGATAGTACTTACCTCATCCATACAAGCTTGATCCCACCCTCTCGATTGCTTCATGTTGACGTCTCACATTACACTCACATTCTCAAGGAAACCCCCAAAATTTTGACTATATCATCAACTCTTTATTTCATCCCTCTTAGGAGCTCTCAAGCTTACTTTCCAAGAATCAAGAAATATTATATGCAAGACAAGGACACACTAGAATTCTCCCGTACACTAGCTACAATTGTTAGTACAACATATCAAGCATAACATAAGCAATGTGAACTTACTCATATATCATTTATTTACATATTTTGATAACATTACAAATCATGACTAAGTAGTGATCCACACATAACCATTCTTATTTGTATAATGTTATGTATGAAATCTATACTTACTAGGTCCATTATCACTATGCAACTAACATTATACAAAATACGCCATAAAATATATATGAACTCTATGTCATAAGTACATTGTTACCAAATCATAAAATTAATCTAGATGCATTTATAAGGAATGATCAAGTGGCCTTACATGTCTTACACGATGCATAATCCAATTTTGAATTCGTCTACTTATTTCAATTTTTTTCCTCTTCAATTTAGCATGAATGATTCATACAATTTACGTGAATTTGGGGACAAAATGTAGAGAAAACTGCATATCTTACCCTTTTACCCTCCCATTTTACATTCACTTTGGGTGTTGTCATAAATGTAATGTCTAGAGATGCTTAATTTGGCTTATTTAGTGCATAAGTTGACCAAAACCAAAAAACCAACCTACCCTAGCCCCAAGTGGTCCATATCCATTCCTTCTACAATCAATACTTTACCCTATACTAGATTGTGGGTACATCTATGTCCCTTGGACAAGATCACACCCACAACCTTGTCCTCCTAACATAAATCAATTTTCAAACTTTCTCAAGCTGGTCCTTTCACCTAATTTGACTATTATCCATTGCCTTTCATGTCAAATATTCTAAATTAGGCACCTAGGATGTCATATTGAAGGGAAGCTCTATGACAATAGTCATAATCAAAATATCATTGAATTTTATTTAGAAAAAAACATTTAGATTGCATTACAAACCATTTACAAATTATTTAGCATTGCATCACTAATACTACATCTAGGCATTTTGCATATTTTATATTTTATGTCTTGGTGTAATGGGAATAACAGGTTGTGAATTAAAAGACAAATTAAGCTATTAGGGTTAGAAAATATCAAATACCTAGAACTGAATGATCTAATTAGACCCATTAATCAATGAAGTTGAATGTAATGTTTTAAATGAAATAAACCCAAATCAAGCATACCATTCAAATTAAGATCAAATTACTTCAAAAAAGCACGCAAATAGTACTCCAATGTTGAATTATGCTAATTCAAAATGTGGATTGCTCAATTATGCATAACCATTTGTAAAAGCTTGTTGATGATGTTGATGAAGCTTGATGGTGAAGATCTTGATTCATAATGACAACTCAAATGCTCAATTGAATGTTCAAAATGATGATCAATGGTCTCAAAAGATTGTGAATGAATTTGAGTGAAGGAGAAGGCTTATTTTATAGATTTCATGAAAGTTTGATCAACAATGGTGATTGGAGGATGAAGATCAATGGTGGAGATGAAATCAAGAGATCAATCGTCAAGATTGAATGAGAGGTTTAGTTAACTGAACTCCATCCTTTGATTTAAGGAAAAATGTTTTAAGATATTTTATAGAGAGAAATATTTTGAAAAGAGAATTTCCACTTTTAAAATAGAATATGCCATGTGCAAGTTGGAAGAAAATACCAAGTCTTATAAGAGACACACATTTCTCTCTATTATGTTGTAGGTAACAACGACAATGGAAATCTCTATGTCAAAATTTATGAGGCTGATCACTGACATAGTGGTGATGGTGAACAAGACAAAGGTTATAAATACAGTCATACCTGGCATCACAACTAGGACGACTCGAAGATATTCCTTATGACGTTGAGGGAGTTCCAAAGGGTCTTTAACAATGTTGCTGCTGGGAACGAGAGTGTTAGCAACATCATCAAGCCAAGAGAACTCTATAATGCTACTACTCCATAGGTCTTGAAAACTGGACCTCCATGGTTCAGCCTAGTGCTTAGGAGGCAAAGTGTGGGGATTCAAAAGTAAACAACAAGAGCTACAAGAAATAGATTCTAAGAGAATTTGTTTTTGTAGATGATATGTTAATATGCTCTACCTATTTGGTGACTCTGTTCGTGATATGTTAATATGCTCTACTCTAGAAACTTTGGTCAAAATAATTTTTGGTTAGGATAATTCTGGTGATATAGTATGACTTTTGTAACTATGAAGAAAAGTTGGAAATGCAAGATGTAATGCTTAATCTGGTGTAGAGCAAGCTAAAAAGCATACCCTGATGTATCTATGACTCGTTCCAATGTTATTAATACAAAAAGTTGGAAGAAAAGTATAAATTAATTAATTAATTTAGGTGGGATGAGAATAATTTAAGATTTTTAATTAATTAATTAAAAAATATTTAATTAGGTGGGTTTGAAGAAAATTTAAAAAATTATTAAATAATTTAAATATAAGTGAAAGAGGGGAAATTTGAATTTAGTTAATCAATTATTTAATTAAGGTGAATTAGAGGAAAATGATGAATTAATCAAATAATATTAATTATTCAACTAATAGAAGAAAATAGTGAATTTAATCAAATAATTAAAAATTATTTAATTAAAATTGATGAATTGGGAGAAAATGAAGAAAGTGATGGAAAATGACGAATTATGAATGTGTGATGCATGGAGACAATTTTAGGTGTCTACCGCCTTCAACCTTTTTAATCAACAATAGAAGCTTTATTGACATTAAAACAATAAAATTTTCATTGATCAATAACAAGCTCCTTAAGATACTTCATAACACCATTAAAACCTAAAAATAGATATCTTCTCAACTGAACAAGTTTTATAAGAAAATGCATTAACAAAGAACAAAAACAAAAGTAAGAAGATATAATCATAACACTCAAGACTAAATTATATATAATCCTCTCTAAATACAAACCAAAATTTAAAGACTTGTTTATGATCATACCTATAATAATAATCCACCATAAAAAAGAGAATCCAATAATCAAACATCAACTAAATAATAGAATATCTATTACTGTCTCCTATAATTCTTGTTTGTTGTTGCTGCAAGATTCGATAGAGTATCTTCATCAGCATGAAGTTAAAGAAGAGCTTTTCTTTGGATCATTTATTGCCGTTATCTTATTACGAAGCCAGTCCCAGTTTCTGAGCTTTTCTTTGGATCATTTATGGCTGTTATCTTATTATGAAGCCAGTCCCAGTTTCTGGGTGGATGGGGAGGATTGAAGAATTTTGTTGTCCTTCTTCCATTGTCTATTGGGTTGTCTTTTATTTTTAGTTAGGGAAATTTTGTACTTGGGCCCTCTGTTTGGTCTGGTCCTTGGGTGGATTCAGTAATCACATCTGTGACTTTATTTCTTCTACATGAAGCTATAACCAAAGGTTTTCTTCCTGTCGATATGCTCCCCTGAACCAGGATTTTGTATGAACTCTTTTATAAAAATAATAAAATATTTCAATTTTATTTAAAAAAAGAAAGAAAAACAAATAGAAATAAACATTCCTACCTTAATTACATTATCATTTATGAGTCTAATTTATCATTTATTTAATTTATACTCCTCGTTAAAATAATTTGATGAAACATTAGTTAATATAGAGATGATATGTCATTTACTGTCAAATTTCCCCTAAATTTCAGATTATTAGATCATGAAGCTTAAATTTGAGAGTCAACCTTGCCTATCAAGTTATCTATTCAAAATTGTTTTATAAATTTGAAAATATATCATAATTCAAATGATATATATATTTGAATTATATTTGAATTATGATATATTTTTTAAGTGAAAATATATATATTATATATATATGAATGATATTATATAATTTTATCCAAATTTTTTGCGCTTATGTGATAGTCTTCCCAATATTTTAATTATATTTTACGGCAGAAATCGTAGACAATCTTCAATATTTGAACTTACAAGGATCAGTCAACATCCCTACCAAGGAAAGTTAAAAACCAGCTCTTTGAATGAAAGGATATAACTTGCACCCCCCACAGAGATGCTCTTTTCTGTCGCTTTGCTACATAGGAAGAGATATTCTTATATTTGTCTATGTTTACCAGCATTCCAGTATAAATATGTGATCCATTCCATGGGCTGTATCTGTATCTGAATCATTATCTACATCTGCAGGGTCCAACACTCCAATCCAATGGAAAATGAAAATGAAAATGAAAATGAATACTCAGTTCGTAAATCTCGTCCTATGGGAACAACGGAGAGCAATTGGTGTGGTGCAGTGGATGGTGGCACAGGGACTTCCATAACAGGCATCCTGTTAGGCCAATCCATAGGCCCTGCCCCCCTGCGAGCAGCCGTTTCAGCAATTTTATCTTCCCAACCTCTTCTCAGAGCTTGGATTGCAGAAAAAGAAGGGCAATTATGCTTTGATGTAGATGCCAGTACGTTGTTGGATGTTGAGGTCATAGATAAGGCCGAGGGGCCTGAAGCGGAGGACCCAGATAGAACTCAAGAGCCATGGTTGCAGATTGTAGAAGATGAGATGGATGCAGGATTTCCCAAAGAGAAACCATTCAGAGTCTTCCAAGTTAAGCTATATCGGCTCCCTGATGCAAACAGCCTTATTATACTTAGGTTCCACAGTGGTGCTGCTGATTATGCTTCTGCTGTGCATGTTTCTTCCGAGCTATTGAAGCATTTGAAGGAATGTATTGAACTGAATAGGGAGGAATTGGATCAGAAAGTGCCAAATATTGAGGAGGAGGAGGAAGACATTCTTGAGTTGCAGGTTCCATCTCTTGAAGCCGCCACTCCTCCTGCAAAGGCCAAGAAGTCTTTTTGGGCTCATGGTATTGATGTTTTGGGGTATGGTTTGTCTGCATTTAGGCATGCTATTCTTCCCTTGGAGAATGTTGTTGACAAGAGGGAGTCTCGTCTGATTGTTGCTGAATTCAAGGAAGATGTTACTCGCCGCATTCTTGAAGTAAGTCTAAGGCCTACTTCACGGTTAGTTTTTATTTTTCCTTCGTTATTCATTATCTAGAACTTATTAGTAAATATGCTCTGGAAATGGGCACTGTCGGAGAGAACATTGGTCTGCCCAACGGGCACCAGAACGAACTTGTTGGCGGAAGTGTTTTCCATTAAGAAGTGTTTACTTATTGGGCTGTGAAACAATATTTTGACGGTTTTATCCTCGCCAGATTAGGGCAAAGTAGCTTGCTGCGAGGGCA